>CM057165.1:6160659-6204314 GCA_029962745.1 Echinometra lucunter
TGGTTTGTTGATTTGTTGTTGTAGAACTTCATGATACTTCATGATACCTTAATGTAAAGTTTTGTCTTTGGTCTCTCCCCTTCAGGATCTGAGGGTCGTGCTGGCATGGCTGCCATTGTAGACCCCAAGGGTACTCTTAACATTCCAGAGCTATACCTCAAGCTCAAGGATAATCTCCCTGGTTATGCTGTTCCTCTCTTCATCAGAATGGTCACCAAAGTAGATACTACAGGTATTTTATTCTCTTCATTTTTCTCCCCCCCCACTCCCTCCCATCTGTCTGTCTCTCTCCTCCTCTGTATTTATCTGTCTCCTGTTCCCTTACCCCTTACCTCCCCCTCTCTTACTCCAAAGTTCAAGGTATACTTCATTTACTACTACTACTACTACTAATGATAATAATACTCCGTTCTTGTATAGCGCACATCACGTTATTATCCAATGTCTCTATGTGCTCCCAAAGGACTTTGGATATTATTACCCTGGCTTTAGCCCGGCAGCCTTTTACAGCGCACAAGCATTTCAAGGAATTACATGTAATTCCTGCCAGGTACCCATTTACCTCACCTGGGTCGACCTGTATACTAAGGTTTCAAATGAATGCACTTTTCCCTCCAGAACCCATAGTTATGAGCTATAATTCACCTCACCTGTTATACATAATGGCATCTAGACAGATGGAATCCAGTTTGCATACATTTGTTGATGCTACATTGGGCAAGCCTCTGGCAGACTTTTTAGTTATCTTCGGAAACTTTGTTCAACAATTATGCATAAAACTAGTAAATGGGTCTATTTCTTTGGAACAGTTTCTTTCATGTTGTTGTCCGATGACCAGAACCCATAGATTTCCTGGAAATTTCTCTTATCTGCTGAACATGACCTGGGCCCCATGCCATACAACTTGTTATCAATAACAAGTTGCATTAACTTTTATAAGCTACTGAAATCCTTGCATCTGATTGGCTGAGAGCAAATTTGTCATGGAAATGTGGCAGTTGTTACTGATAGCAAGTTTTATGAAATGGGGCCCTGGCTGGGTTCCATGGAAGACATGTTTCATATCAACTCCAGTTTGCATTCAAGAGGCTCAAATTTAGTTACTCTGTATGTTCGCCCCTTCTCTGTTCAGGAACTTACAAACTCAAGAAAGTCCAGATCAGGAAGGAGGCTTTCGATACCAGTATCGTCAAGGATAAACTTTACTACTTAAACACCAGGGTGGGGCGCTACGAGGAACTCACCCCAGCCGTCCATCAAGACATACAGACGGGTAAAATCAGGTTATGATGCTAATGAGTGTCTAAGTTTTACAGCAAGTCAAAGGTATTTGTTAATTTTGGTCATTTTACATGTCTCATGCACACCAACTATTGTGGAATTTTGAATGCTGTGGACAACAGGTACATGTATTTTATGTGATTAGGGCTATTGTAGGACCACTGCCCTATTACTGTCAACCATTATACTGAAAATCTTTGTTGTGTCCAGTATGTGTGGGACACCTTGTACCTTGTACAAGTACCTTGGACTTGCCTGTGAATGATGTTATTCAGGTTTGATCAGAAGTGCTTTACTTGATTGCAATACTTAAAGAAAATCTATGGTCTTTGATTTTGAAGTATCCTTTGTTTATGCATGTGACTGGAAGCAATTCTCCCTATTGCATATAGCTGTCCAAATACAGGGGAAACTCGGTATAACGAGGTCGTCGGGACCGAAGGGTTTTCCTCGTTATAGCCGTTACCTCGTTATATCAGAACAAACAAAAAAGTGTATGTATGGGACTACATGTACATACATGAATGTACAGAGGTCTGCTGCCGCTACTTATGAACTCATTTTGCAGCTACAGAGACATTGATAATAATATCATTCTCTGATCTAGCTGATAATATTCTGGATAATATTAGAAAATGTGTTTAAACTACTAATTTCAGATGCCAAAATTACCGATGACATGAAAGTTCATCGCACCATCGAGGTTGCCTGTTCTGCGATATGGAAAAAAAAGGTACGCACTGTACTGTGCTACAAATAAAAACACGTAATCTGCGTGCATTGGCTGCCCAGGCCAGTTGAGCGAGCTGGGACTTGTTTGTGCCAGTAGCGGTGCCGTTATCTCTGCTGAATGATTTTAGCGGGGGGTTTTGTTGATAAAGCTGCAGTGAAATTTGCTTGCTCGTTATAACGGGAATGATTATCAATGTATTTCTTTGTTTAAGGGGTTCAGGATTTAGCTCGTTATAGCCGATCTCGTTATAACAGGTTCATGCCGCCATAGAATTACACGTAAGTAAATTTGGGACCGTGACAAAACCCTCGTTATAGCCGTTACCTCGTTATAGCCGAGCTCGTTATATCGGGATTTCCCTGTACCACCGCTGGCAGTACTCTAATCTTTAGGTGTATCTGATCACAGCTGTATACGTACAGCTGTGATGTAAATTTCTGTTGACGATATTTTGGTCGATGCATTCATCCTAGCAAAAGTAATATTTCCACTTAATCTGGTGAATAATTGTTTTTTTGTAGGTTGGCCATCTCGAAGCTTTGATGTTAGTTTAGCAAATAATCATGCCCAAAGACTGTGTGATATGATGACACAATTAGACTTGAAGGGGGTGCCCCCAATGCCTTGATATCAGTACCAATAGCTAATGTTGATGAATATCGGCTGTATGCGATAGGGAGAATATGAAAAGAATTAGTATAGACTGCAAGATTTTGAATCATGATTACGAGAAATTGACTTACTCTTGCAGGAAGTCATATGCAGTGAACACAGAAATTGGTACATGGGACTTACAGGTGTGACGTTATAGTTTGGTTGAAATGAATCAAGCATTTGTGGTCCTTTTTTTTTATAATGTGAGGGCTTTTGAAGAGCAATCATTTGCAGGAGCAATTTATTCTACGGTATTTTATCGTACTGATGGGAATAGGAAAGAATGAATAAACTCATAAGATTATTTTTCACCTCTATGGGGAATCAGCCTCCTCTTCAGTGCCATCGGAAGGATGCAGTTTTGATGGTCATGATCAGTACATGTTGTTTTGTGTGACTTTTAATCCGTTGAACACTAAGCCTTGAGATAACTTAGGCTAGGGTCTATGAAAAATGTGTGTTATACTGAAATTGAATTGTGCTCAATGGGTTATTGGAATAGAATCTGATGCAATATGTCTCTTATTCCTTAACCATTATGCTTTCATCATTCATATGTGTGATTTACATGGAAGTGTCAAGGGAACACAATATTTTACAGTGTACATAGGCAGTCATAGCAAAATTTATATTTTCGTACATGTAGAGGCTCTCTCGAGATCAAGATAGATGAGAACTGATAATGGTTATAATGAACAAAGTGTGTTATGTAACGAGTTTGTATTGTAAATATACAATGAATGTATGAGTAGGTACATGTAGCTAGCAATGCGGTTTAACATACCGGTAGGCAATAACAGTGGTAGTGATAGTAGTAGTAGTAGTATAAGTACTAGTACTTCTACTACTTCTACTAATGATGATGATGATGACGATGATGATAATACTGATGATGATGCTGATAATAATGATAATAGTGATAATATACAAGGTTTTCAAGGCCGTCAAACCACTTGAAATCAATGCTCAGGGCACAACTTGTGCAAGATGAAATTACTTACAACAAATAGACAAACGTGCAACAGGAGAGGATACTTTTCAAGATTATTTTTGAACACTTCAACTGAACTGCTATTTCTGATTTCTCATGGAAGAGTATTGCACAGAGAAGGCCCAGCATGAGCAGCGGCTTTCCCCCTCCACTTCGTATGAACCTTGGGAAGAGCCACTAATCCAGCGTTTTGAGAGCGTGACAGTCTAGACAGAATGATAATGATTTACAGGAGCAGAGCCATGCACACATTGAAAATAGCAAAAGAATTTGGTATACATCACATGCTGTGATGACAGTTGCTTTGAAAAAAATCGGAGTTGTTTCCTTTTTTCATGGGACGGGCAGCATGTACAGTATATATAATTATAGCTTTTATGTGAAGGAATGGTCCCCCTTTTACTACACCTTGAACCATGAGAAAAATTGGTTTGGCCAAGTCTGCCAAACAAGATATGTGATGTCTCATGTTAGGTTCATGTGTTAGCAATATAGGTAGGCAAGACATTCTCAACTCTGTTGTGCATATCTTGTTGTTCTGAAAATTATTGGGCATTTTTATGCCTCCGCCCACCGTAGGTGGTTGCCGGAGGCATTATTATTATTTTTTTTTTTTTGCGTCAGGTTCAATCATGTGGCAATCAGAAATTTGTAGTTGTGCTTTTTCAGGCACTAATTAGGCAAATAATTTTGCCTACAGATTTTGCCAAATTGTTTTTGTGTTTTTGTTGTTGTTGTGTTTTACCATTTTTGTAAACTCAAGATTTTTGAAAAAAATACTTCTTTGTAGAAGCATACAGTATATACCTTATTATTTTCCTAAGAAATTGTTAATAGCATAGTGTACATTTACCTCACTTATTTTCAGACTAGAGCTTTAGCCCAAGAAGGAAATCAAATAATTATACATAACATAAAAGATAAAATTCTCAAAAATTATCTTAGGGTTGTGTCCTTGGCATATTCTACCGCCAACTTTATGTTGTGTCAAATACTATTCTCCGTTTGTTTTTTAGATAGGAATACCGAAAACATATTTAGTGTGCTACTTATGTGATTGCGAGTACTGATCATACAAATCTGAAATGTGAAATATGTCTTGAATGCATTAGAAGAACATCATGTGTGATCTGATTTTTCATTAAAATGTCTTGCAGACAATAAAGAAGTGATCATTGCATTTGTTATGAAATTAATGCTGACACTATTCACATTTAAGCGTTGGAGAGACAGAGAAAGAGAGAGAGAGAGATAGAGATAGAGAGAGAGGGGGGGGGCAAAGTGGGTTGCAAATTTGAAAATGGAAAAGAGGCAGCTGAAAATAAAGGATGAGATAAGGGTAGAGGAAAGAAGATCAATGGGAGAGATAGAAGAATGGAAAATTGGAAAGCAAAGAAGGATCAAGAGATAGAATAGTACGTCGCCTTCACGGAAAAAGGCCACTAACGCGCACGTGCGCGAAATGTACGTTTTCGAGAAAAACGCGATTGAAGTTTTGACCTTATTTTGAGCTTTTAGCAGCTAGCGTATTATTTTTCCGTCCTAACTCTCAAACTTTCTGACAGAGCAAGATTTTTTCTTTGATGATATTTTGTCCTTTTATTTAAAACACTCTAAAGGTTTTCTAATCATTTGCATTTGATCCTTAACAGCTTTCTTCCCGGAACAAATATGCGCGAGTATGTAAATCCATTTCCCGGAAAAAGGCCGCTTATGCAGTGTATGCGTGTAAGCACGTTGAGCGAAGAATAGTGTCTTTTTTCCGGGAACAAAAAATGCGCAGTACTAGTTCCAAGAACAGGAACGCCATTGCAAATCGGTCTGTGCGCGTAAGCACGTTGAGTGAGGAGCAATTCACGTGCTCGCGTAATTTTGTTTTTTTGGCGTATTACGTCATAGTGACGGCAAATTGAGGTTCAAGAATGGTACGAGAAGAAAGTTATGACATGCTTTTTCCATTTCTGCAATGAAAAAAATGGCGGGAAAATTGAGAAAAGGTCTATAACAGCCTTTTCCGGGAAGGCGACGAGTAGTAGCTATTGAGCGCTTGGAGAGATAAAATGGCAGAAAATGGAAGGAGGGATAGAGAGAGGAGGATGATTTTAGAAATATAAAGAGAGAAATGGAGGGTTGTAAGAGGATGACAGGAGTGGTAGCTGGGAGAGATCAAAGGAGTTGAGAAATAGAAGATTGGAAGAAATGGAGGGAGTGAAGAGATGGAGTAATAGGAGAGATTGAGGGGGTAGAGGGAAAAAAAAGATGGAAGAGATCAAGGGAGTTTAGAGATGGGAGAATGGAAGAGATGGAGGGAGTGAAGAGATAGAAGAATGGAAGAGATCAAGGGAGTGAAGAGATACAAGAATGGAAGAGATCAAGGGAGTGAAGAGATAGGAGAATGGAAGAGATCAAGGGAGTGCAGAGATGGAGAAATAGGAGAGATTGAGGGAGTAAAAGGAAAAAAGATGGAAGAGATCAAGGGAGTGAAGAGATAGGAGAATGTAAGAGATCAAGGGAGTGAATAGATAGGAGAATGGAAGAGATCAAGCGAGTGAAGAGATAGGAGAATGGAAGAGATTGAGGGAGTGAAGAGATAGGAGAATGGAAGAGATCAAGGGAGTGAAGAGATAGGAGAATGGAAGAGATCAAGGGAGTGAAGAGATAGGAGAATGGAAGAGATTGAGGGAGTGAAGAGATAGGAGAATGAAAGAGATTGAGGGAGTGAAAAGAGTAGAATAGCAGAAATTGAGGGAGTGAAGAGATAGGAGAATGGAAGAAATCAAGGGAGTGAAGAGAAAGGAGAATGGAAGAGATTGAGGGAGTGAAGAGATATGAGAATGGAAGATATTGAAAGAGTGAAGAGATATGAGAATGGGAATGATTGAGGGAGTGAAGAGATAGGAGAATGGAGGAGATTGATGGAGTGGAGGGATTGATGATGACGACTGGGAGAAATAGCCCTTGAAAAAGTACCACGCATGGTACCCGTGGTAAAATCATGGCAACTTGATGTTACATCATTGAAAAATTCAGTGGCATAATGGTCCTTTTTGTTGTTGTTTTAAAGGGGAGTGACGGCACTGAATGGAAAGACAAAAAGAAAACGGAAGAAGGAGTCCTGTGGGGAATAGCATCAGCTGCATGGGAGTCAACTCTATTTCGAGTTAAAGTGACTCAAATTTCCGAATTAATTTGACTTGGAATGGTGGGGTGTCAACTGACACTGTCAAAAGGAAAGGAGGGGGCACTGTGTAGACTTTAAAAAAGGAGGTGGGCATGGGCAGAAATTTCCCCCACTAAATCCTCCACTGAATCACTCATCATTCACAATTATGAAGTAGATCATAGCCGCAAAAATATGACGAGCTGCTGCAATCTAAATTATTGAGATGGAAATAGAGTCTGAGATTCTGAACAAGAGGTGCGCCATCTACCGTCATAATGCAACCAATTATGCAAACATTTTCTTCTGTCTATCTATCTAGCTAGCTCGCGGAACTCGGCGACGAAAATCGAATCCCATCAATCGACGGCGGCCGCGGAATCCAAATCTGACTTTGAGTTTGAGGAAAACTCTTTCTGAAGTAAAAGAAAACTTTCGTGTCAACAAGAAAGCAGCTTTTACTACTACTATGGCTCTTCGTTTACTTTCTAGACAAATACGAGTAAGTTTGTGTTTTTTAGTCGCGTTGCGTTCGATCTCAACGGGAGATGCCAGCGGGAGACCGGGGTGGTGCATGCACGGGCAGTGAAGGTGCCTCAGCAGCGCGATGGATGACATAATTACAAATATGCCCTTGACGATGTCAATGACATGTTAAGTCCGGGACATCACTCAACAGAGACAAATTTGTTTCGTCTAACTCAGTAATAGTGCACTAAAGTGAGAATGTATTGTTAGGACAGCATAACCCAACACCCTAAACTTCTCAATAAAGAAAAATTGAAATGAGCATGTTTCATTAAATTAATCTGTTATTAATGTCATGAATGTCCTAACATTAATGATGCCTTTTTTTATTTTGATGGAAAAACAAACAACAGGCTCATTCTTGCATTGTGTCTCCTGATAGGTGGAGGGCAAAACAAAAACAAGAAGTTTATTAGCGTTCAATACTTCTAGTAACATGTAAGGCAGAATGACAAGAGCCAACATGGCCATGGGCATGGCAGACATGGTGAATGTCAGTGTAATGTAGATCTAGACCTAAACATGTAAAAGTTGTCAATGGATAGAGGAACCTTAAATTACCTGTGGACAAAATTTTCTTTGAAATTGGGGAAGAAATATTAATTTTCTTTATAGGAGAATGTAACCCAGGCATCAGGTGCTTTCAGTGAATGAAGAAGAATAAGAAAGAGTAGACAGTGAAAGTTTGAGGAAAGTATGACAATCTGTTCAAGAGTGGGTACGCAGTTGAAACTGGGTCACAGCTGAGGGGTCAAAAATATCCTGAAATCTTACCATATTTGGGGGTTTCCTTGGCAACACAACTTTTTAAAAAACTCTAGGCAGATGATTTTCTGCTAATAAAATCATGCTTTGAGCTAACATCGTGCAGCATTGGGTACCCCCTTTAAACTTTGAAAATTCACAACTCTTGAACGGATTGTCCGATTTTTCTCAAACTTTCACTGTTTACTCTTTCTTGTTCATCTTCATTCACCAAAAGCACACTGATGCCTGAGTTCCATTTTCCTTTAAAATTGGGGTAGAAATTTTGACTATTTTCTTTAAAAATGATAAAATTGGGGAAGAAATATTGACAGTTCTCTTCACAATTGAATTGACAAAAGATCAGCAAACTTTGCTAGACTATATTTACCATGAATTAAAAAAAATTTGCACTTGATGTCAAGGGTCCAGAAATCTTCTTTTGAAAGAAGGTATCATCAGACTTGTAAGTACCAAATGATTCTTTGGTATTTTGCCTTGCTAGTGATGTAATTATAATAATTTGATGGAATTCTATTTTGGATAAATTATTTGCAAACAGGCATGCACAAAGTTTGGACTCGTTTTCATATAGTTGTAGCTGACATCAGACTTTCCAGTCACGATATCTGTGGAATAAATATGTTTTCATTTTGCACCCATTCGCAGTCTAAAATTTTGCTTTCCGTTTGGTATCTGAACACTTTTTGGTACAATTTGAGTGTTAATCATTAAATTAAGAATACTTAAGAATATCAAAATGTGCACAAAGTTTGGTCACCCTGACACCCCATGATATTAGAACATTACGCTGAGTACTGTTTCATAATCTGTTAGTGTTAAGGTCTTGAGGACAGATTTAGCCTATCTTCTTCTCTTCTGCTATCTTGTTGTTTATGTGCAGGGAATTAGTGCATGTGGGACTAGGGCACGTTCTACAGTCAGCAGTCCAGCTGAAGCAGCAGCAATAGCAAAGTCGTCAGGTTTGTCTTTTGGTGAGTATCGATGAAAATTGTAACCTGCTCAAGATTTTAGTTGGAAAATTTCTCGGATTTGAAGAATCTTGCATGTATATGAAGGAATGGAGGATTGTACTACACATGCTGCAACTAGAAATGCTAACTACTGGTAATCATGTTTTTTGTAAAACTAAAAATTTTTGTTTTCTACCTTGGTCTGAAGAGATTAAAAACTGACACCACTTTCTTTGATGAAACAAAAGTGGGGGGGGGGGGGGGGGGGGGGGGGGAACGAAGAACAGGGCTGCGTTTCACGAAACTGTCACAAATCTTAACTTCTCAGACATCCCATAGAAACGCGTGTTGTAGAATTAACACGCGTTTCAATGGGATGTCCATGAACTTAGACTTATGACGGTTTCGTGAAACACAGCCCAGATGTTTCAGCAGCATCAGTTGGCATTTTCATAAAGCAAACAACCTGACAAAATTAATTGTTTGCAATTACATGTAAATATTAGATTCACTTTGAATTTCATGACTTCAATGCTATCTTTAATTTTCTTCTGAAATAACTGCCAAAATGCTATTATAAGTGGACAATTTATGTCAGAAAGTATTTAAAGTGTACATGTATGTACATGCAGACTATAGAATGGAGTAAAGACAGGGAATCCCTTATGCAATTGAATTAATGACTTACCTACATACCACTAGTACTAATTACATGTATGTGAAGTGTCCGAGAATATCCCAGCGAACATACACCCAGTGTTATGCCCAACATATCATGTACAAATGTACATATCATATATGTACACTCACTGATCCGGACACATTTGCTGGCAT
Organism: Echinometra lucunter; assembly: GCA_029962745.1. Lineage (NCBI taxonomy): Eukaryota > Metazoa > Echinodermata > Echinoidea > Camarodonta > Echinometridae > Echinometra > Echinometra lucunter. Next base: position 6,170,559 of record CM057165.1, read on the forward strand.
GGATACTCATCTGTTAGACCGTTTGACGTTTGAATTCAAACTGTTGTAACAGTTCAAAGAGACGGGGATAGCTTATCATTTCTTACAAAAAAGTTGCAAAGCCTATTACTGTTATATTTCATACACATTATCAGTATGGTATTTACTGTTTGACCTTTGTTACAAGTTACATGAGGTGTCCAAAAATTTGCTAATTATGGGATCCCTTACCCTTAAAGTTAGCTCAGATAGCAATGCAACCTTAAGTTAAGATCATGAGGATTCTTCTGTATAAGCTAATATTTTGGCGTACAGATATTTTATCGATTTGAGACAAGTTTGACATATTTCTACACAAGTATATAGGCATTTTACTGAGTGGAAATTTTGGCGAGGACATCATCGCGAAATTAGCGAAAATTAAACCACTGCGAAAATTTCAGCTTATACAGTATTCTGCTTGAAAACACTGGATTCTTCATTTTCAGGGAGCTGCACTTGCTCTCAAATGATTTATTAATGACATACTGTACATACATGTAGTCATATTAACCCATAGAGGTACAGTGTCTGCTTTTGAAGACGCTTTTGCAGTATCTGTTGGTCCAGAATTCTGGGTATTATACATTATATGTACATGAGTAGAAAGAGAAAAATCCACTGGAAAATTCGAGTCCATTTTCAATAAAAGTGTGGCGTTCTCGAATTAGAGCAATTTAATTGTAGCTAATCATTAAACTCTCTAAATTGGCAATGCAGTGAATATTATATAATCACTCTTTCCATGTTCAAATTGGCATTTTTTTTTTCAATTTTACAATTATAATTCATTTTGGCTCATGTTATATCCATATTTATTTTTTTCAAACTATGTAAGAGTGGAAAAAAATAATAGTTGTAGCCAATTTGAGGAATGAAGATGATTAATTTTGACCTCAAGAAAGCTCTGTACTTTTATGGGTTAAAATGGGGCTGTGGTAAGGGGAGGGGGGGGGGAGGTGGAGGGTATGAATATTGAGCATGTCTAGGTGCCATGTAAGAATAGGAGCTTCAGACACGTTGATGAGTAAACTGTTGTACTTGTATTTATTTCCCCCACAAACTGAATCACCCTTCCAGGGTCTCCTTGCCAGGCCAAAATTATATCATAAAGCCACGCTTACGTGTACATGTATGCAAAGGGTCTGTCACATTACAGAACTTGCCATCAGTGGACATGAGGGTGCCCTGCTGTGCAATGTGTGTGGGGGGGGGGGGGGGCAGGGATATCTTTTTAAATTTTTAACGGTCAAGTATAAAAATAAGTACCTACCAGCATTCGAAGGAACATTTATGTACATGTACCTTACATGTTCCAGAAGACTTGACTGTGTACTTAACTCTGCTTTTCTCTGATGTTTAGGCTTTGTACAAGTGTTTAGCTTTTGAAGATTTTTTTTTTCTTTTCATGTTTATACATGATAAGCCTGACACCTTGTGTAACTGATGTACATGTATCTTACAGATCAGGGATTATATCCTCACTTGGGACATTTTAGTGTGTAGGTATCATTATTAACCATACAACATTCCCTATTTGACACTTTGTTACATGTAAAGTTATCCAACAATGGTTGCATTTGCAGGTCATATAATTCAGAGGGAGCGGAACGTCTGGCTCAGAAAATGAAAGTGGAGGGGCACATTGTTGCTTGGCAGACGAAAGGTGCCCCTCTACTTCCTTTGTCAAAGCCTAATGTACCTGATATAATCTATGTACATGTATATAAGAAAGAACAAGAGTATGGACTTATCATATTTTTTACATGCATTTCCAGTGTATTTCTGAAAAAAGGGTAACCAAAGTTCAAGCCTTCAAGGGTCAACTATATCACGAATATATAGATCATTCTTGTAATTGGTACACTGGAATAAGAAGTAGCTCATCAGCTTTTGTTTGACTCCTTGCTTGCATCAGTATTGTCGCAGGTCACAGAGTCAGGCTTCTTTGAAGATAAAGGGTACAAAACCAACTTTTTCTGATTTTTTTTTTGATCGACTTTTTTTCACACCAAATCTCATTTCAATTGATTGCTATCCCCTCTCTTAACTTTTTGAGAGTGAATGCTGTGTACCATAACCGGTGTCTAGCTGCAATCCCTTATGAGCACATCTGGGTATCAATGTATGAAGGGCACCCACTGCTTCGTCAACTGCTCGTGGCACAGTGGTCAAAGACACTGTCAGAGCTCAATAAATTAGTCAAGGGTTCAGATCCTTGTGACGCTGACAATTTTTTTTGTCCTAATGAAATTGATAACATTGGCGTTAATTCTATTGACAAAATAGTGAAAGTATAATAGATATTCTTCAATCAGCTTGAATCAGGTCGCTGATAGACGATCTTCGTTGTCAGCCTCACTTCATAGTCGCTTCAAAATTGCCTACTGTACTATAGCTGCTCCAGACTTACACATTGACAAAGCCAGTAGGCAGTCTTGCTGGGCTTCTCTCAAGATGAAATGCATTTAAATACAGTGTCAATTAGGGTCTGTGCCTGCCAACTAGAATTACCCCACATTCTCCTGCAAAGAATGGTATTGATTTTCCAAAAACTTGGAAAAAATGTATTTTGCACGTATAACTTTCAGGAGTATCAAAATCAGTGATCTGTGGTAGTTACCTAGGGGGCAAGACAGGTTTTAGGGACACGGAATGCTGTAAAAGGTTGTTGGGTGTCATTGTGTTCAGGAGATCATACTGCACAACTTCCAGGTGGACTACCTTGAAATTACGCTGCTGAAAAGAAATGGCGACCATTTTTCCAAAATGGCTGCCTTGTAAACTAGTAATGAACTGTTTTGAATGTAAATATTTAATTAAGCATCTATTTTTCACGTATGATACATCATATTAAAGAGTATTAAATTCCCTACACAGTGATGTCACTTTCGATGGGTTTGAAGATGATTTGCATAACATTTTTGGCTCACATATGTGAAATTTTACCTTTTTTACCCAAAATCTTAATTGCATCAAAATACATATTTCAGTGTATTTCAATAGTCCTGATGACTAATAATTTCAGACTTTCTCAAAAATTGTCCATATCTATGGTCAATATCATATGCAAGTTTCAACTTCATCACTTTTCTAACAAAAAAGTTGTAGGACTCTGAAGTTAACACTGTGATATTGACTAATTGCACAGAAATTGGTTGCTAAGGGCTGCCTGCTCCCTAGCAACGTTGGTATCTTACTATGTAGAATGACATTTCCACCAGTAATTACTATTTCCATGCAGCTGATAAGTCATGTGATGTCTAATGATGCAATTTGATCATATTTCGTTCATTTATGAATCTTCATTGGTTCCCAATGAGCACTAAAAAAAGCGACTGCGCCTAGAAACTGATAATGCATAGATGGAAACTTGCACAGCATTGGTCCAATGATACAGGGAACCCTTCTTAAAGTGGTATTCATGATTTATGATTTACATTCCAACTCATAAAGATTATAGATTTTGCGGTTCGTTCACCCCCTCTTGCGCCATGTTTAGGCCCCTTCGCTCACCCCATCCTAATAAGCTGTTGCTGTTGTCTGTGCCTAGCAATCTACATGTATGTCGTGTGTTCATGAACTGTTATAAAAATCTAGATTATTGGTCCAATAATGCATTAAGAACAAGGACACTATGACTTTATCACATGAAGAAATTGTTCAGATGTTGCTCCACACCACATCCTAATATCTTAATGTGTCCATACCCCCTCCCCCTCTCCCCCGACACATAAAAGCTAAAAAGCGAGAGACTTTCGTCCATTACCTTTGTTGTAATGGAGAATTATTGACAAAAAAATGAAAGAGTCTCTACAACTCATTGATAGTTAGCATATCTGCCCATTCCTTACCCTTCTTGCTCCCCCCTCTTTCACTCCCCCTTGTCATATCATTTAGCCTTAAATTTATAGTACTGTCAAGGAAACCGGCGAAATACAATTAGACATGCATACAAGTGTTAAACAAGATTTAACGAAAAAAAAAAACCTACCCTCTAAGAAAGGTTTTTTTTTGTTTTTTGTTTTTATTTTTTAGGTTGGTTGAAGATCTATTCTATAAAAATAAGAAATTTTCGAGATGAACATTTGGTAGGTTCTTATCATGAACCAACCAAACGTTGGTTTAAAAAAAAACACTTACGTTTCATACTGTACATTTCTCTTTTTACGAAAAATTGACAGGTTCATAAGCAACTGGCAACGATCTTAACCAACTTTCTGAGCGTGTAGGGTTCATAACTCATTCCTTATCCCGCACACCCACTACCTTAAAAACATGCCCATTTCGAGATTCGAGCCCCTTCCCCCCCCCCAAAAAAAAAACAAACAACAACAACAACAACAAAACTTGCCAAACTATTGTTTTATGAAAACTGATGGGAATAAAATGGATATCTACAAATAAGGATTTTTTCCCCAATACCCTACTCTTTTTGCCCAGAACCTAACCTTACTACAGTTTCACCAATACAGGTAACTATGTGTACTAGTATGCTATATGGTCCAAATATATTTGTAATGGCTGTCAAACAATAAAAATATAGGCACTAAAGATCAGTTGACTTTGACTCAGAAGAGATATTAGCGTCGTTATTTTCTTTTGAGTTGTGAAATGTCTTACTATGCAGCTGAAACGATTGTTTTCTAGGCAAAAATAAATAAATGAATAAATAAAATTGAAATGAATAAATAAAATAAAAGGTCATTGGATTTTTGCCAAACCTGCAGGAAGAGATAAAAACAAATATATGAACAGAAAGAACATGAAGGCAACACTGCATAGAATTGATAACATCCCATGCAGATAGATATGAAAATGTCAAATTTGCCCCTTTTCATCCTTGGCTGTGACACCTCCGCACACATATCTAGCGAAGCTCCTATTTTGGGATCAGAACTCCTAGTCCTCCCCCTCCTTCCTCAACAGCCATGATCCTGCCCATTTTATTTTTTATTTTAAAGCGAGAAATTGATTAAAATCATATTAAAAACATCACAGTACTGCCTATGCCTTATAGGCTTTGAAGATTATGAGAGCATGCAAGGAAGAAATCTTTCCCTAGCTCAACAATTTTTTTTTTTTTTGCTCCCATTTTATTAGAATTTACCCCATCCAATTATTCTTATAAAATAGTTTTAATACAACTGTACAAATTTGAATTCTGGCCATGCAAATTAAGGCACTAAGGATGGTAAAACTGGGAAGCTATTGGGGATGACTGATCATATTGAACAAGTTACACATCCTCATCCTGGCAGTTTAAAGAAGTAATCAGATAATCAAGTTTCTCATTTGTTAGGGCGTGACGTAAAACTCTGCCTATGTTAAACCGAGACAATGTTTTTTGTAGCAGGCAGATAGATCTTCATCTTCGGAGTTTTTCTTGTGACTTGTGTGAAAGTCTGCAAGTTTATTAATTAATGGCCCCCTTTAATACTCTCCTGTTTTTTCATTTTTAATGTCTTCTTTGCGTGCATTCAAAAGATCCTTTAAAAATTGACTGTCAAGGGTCCACTTACACAAAAGAGTTCAATCCAAATCAAGCTATAATGTAAACTTGGTGAACATGGTAAACGCAAGTCCTTGATACTATGTCCCGGTTGGTTGAAAGTCACATTGGGTTTATTAGTATTGTTTGTTTATTGTTTTTTTGTAGTTGCTTTCAAATACAATTTTTTATACAAGAGAGAATAAAAGAAGTGGAAAGATTCTTAAAAGTTTTCTTAGCATGAATATGCAATTATTGGAAACCAAGGTGACCTAATCAATCAATCAATGTTTGCAAGACCTGCCTTACTACTTGCAAGACACTGACAGATTTCTTTTCAAATAACCATTTGACTATGAATAAAAATTGTCAGGCCTTTTTAATTCATTGATCATTTTCCATTACTAAAAGGCATTGTACCAGTCTCTTTAAATGCCGAATGGAGGGGGGGGGGGGGGGGGGGGGTGAGGCGGGATGGAGCGGAGTGGAGATGTAACAGAAGGCGGCGACCAAACCTTGAATTGTAATTTTTAAGAGTAGGAGTGCAAATCATGACTATCACCATCAGAAAGGACTCATTCTATATACACCAAATACACCAATAGCCTGCACTAGTTTCTATCTGTACATCAGTTGCTACATGCGCATTGTTTTTTTACAGCATTGGGAACTAAGATTCATAAATGAATGAAATACGATCAAACTACATCAATAGACAGCACATATCTTATCATTAAGCTGCATGGAAATAGCGATCACTAGACATAGCAAGATGCCAACGTTGCTAGGGAGCAGGCAGCCCTTAGCAACCAATTTCTGTGCAATTAGTCAATATCACAGTGTTAACTTCAGAGTCCTACAACTTTTTAGTTAGATAAGTGATGAAGTTGAAACTTGCATATGATATTGACCATAGATATGGACAATTTTTGAGAAAGTCTGAAATTATTAGTCATCAGGACTATTGAAATGCGCCGAAATGTGTATTTTGATGCAATTAAGATTTTGGGTAAAAAAGGTAAAATTTCACATATTTGAGCCAAAAATGTTATGCAAATCATCTTCAAACCCATCGAAAGTGACATCAATGCGTAGGGAATTTAATACTCTTTAATATGATGTATCATACGTGAAAAATAGATGTTTTATTAAATATTTACATTCAAAACAGTTTAATACTAGTTTACAAGGCAGCCATTTTGGAAAAATGGTCGCCATTTCTTTTCAGCAGCGTAATTTCAAGGTAGTCCACCTGGAAGTTGTGCAGTATGATCTCCAGAACACATTGACACCCAACAACCTTTTACAGCATTCCGTGTCTCAAAAACCCTGAAAATGGGGTTTTGCCCCCTAGGTAAGTGGTGATGCACCCAAGGTGTCAAATGAAAGCCGGAGAGTTTAATACCCTCTTCTCCCAACTAACTTTAAACATATCAAATTTGGTATTTTTCAAATGGTTGACCTTTGAAACCTTGTCAATATTTTAAAGGAACAGTGGAACACCAGTACATGTTGAATGAAACTGAATATGTGTATCCATTGTTAATGTCTGTTTTTGAACAGCTCTGTCTGAGGAACAGCTACAGTACCAGGACCTTGCCAGAAAGTTTGTTGCAGAAGAGATCATTCCAAAGGCAGCAGAGCATGACAAAAGTGGAGAGGTAAGGTTTTATCATATATGCAATCTGGTGAATTATGCTTTACTCATTGCGTGACTACGGTTCAGACTCCTGTGTCATAGCATTGTGTTCACCTACCCTCCTCCCCCCCCCCCCTCTCTCTTTCTATTTATGTATTTGCTCAACATGTTCTCTCTTTCATTGTCTCTCTTACCCATGTTCATACATGTATTTCTGTCATGCTCTCTCTCTCATCCTCTCATGACCCCTGCTTTCGCACCATCTCTCCCTCATATTCTCACTCACTCTTATTCTCTTTCTCTCTCTGTCTCTCATGTCTGCCCTATTGGATCTTTTTAAGTGTTTGCACTAAATCAAGTGCACTTACATGTACATGTATACCATAAAATCTGCATAAACCATGGTCTAAATCTAACCACCTTTGTGAATTCCAGCCAGACATGCATGATGCTGGATTAATATTCCATTGTCCCATCAAATGCTGTATCAATTTCCCGGTGTCCCATTAAGTTTTGCAGCTGGATGCGAGATTCCATGCATTTTATTGTAATTCTGCACAGCCCTGTGATGAAAGAGAAATGTGCTGCAGTGATAATTGCCTTAGTTCTGAAGGCCTTTAATTTTGCAGTCAAGGAAACTCTCATGGTCATAAATCAGATTTCTTCTGGCCTTCCTCATGACCTTGTGATCTTACAGGAAGCAATAGAAAAAAAAATGGTTTCTAATTTGTAGGAAGTGACCTTGAACCCAAGTACTCGCAAAAAACTTGATATGAAAGACAAAGAAGAAAGGCATAGATATTCGTTTTGATTGTTTTTCATTTTCCAGACATTATACATCTTCAAAGTTCACATTTTGATTAGACTTCTGACATTTCCTCAAAGCAATTTCAGCAGTGTTTGACTTACATGTATACACTGTAGTTATACATGTATTTTGTATGTCATGTGAAGCTGTCGAGGGTTAAATTTCTCGACATGTATGTGTGAATTTGTCTCTCATATTTGGTGTAAAATGGGCTCATTATTTGTCAACCTTTCCAGCAGGATATATAGAAAGTGCAGTCTACATTGTACCAATATACCGTCTGCATGACATGTGTATCCATGTATGCATGTTTTGTGGTCTATTCCCTGACTTGTGAAAAGCTTTTTAAGATTCACGATTAATTATCTACAAAATTTTACATCGTATTGGAGAAAGACTGTGTGAATATATTGTAGGTTGAAAACAACTTGACAGTTAACATTGTAGAACGTGTGAATTTGCACGAGATGCGTGTTTACTACTTGAATTCGTCTCTCGCATATCACTGAAAAATGTGCTGAGATATACATGTACTTAGAGCTGATTAATATCATGTACAGGACTACAGGTACTAATTTCATATCTCACGTGAAAATGAACATTGTGCTGAGATATGCTGTTTACATTTTTAGAAGTGATTTAACCTTTCGGATATTTTGGTATGATACACATTTTCTATTTAGACTCCAACCTGAGTTATCTCAGGTTTAAAGTGATTACACAATGGTAAATTATTTTTTGATATATGATCGAGAATAGAATTATAAGAAGAATAACATTAAAAATCTGATGATTTTCAATCGAAATCAATGCATTTCGGCTAATTTTCTCATAAAAAGTCATGGGCTGACCAAAAAATTTGAGTATGAGGTATGACGTAAAAGTGGGTACCCAGCTTCGCGCATTGCAGTTGTGCTGCGCGCTAGACTGTACAATATGTATTATACCTTGCGCGCATTTTGCTAGAAGTGCGCGACAAGGTACCCACTTTGACGTCATTTTGACGTCAGAGTGGGTACCCAGTTGAAACTGGTTCACAGCTGAGGGGTCAAAAATATCCTGAAATTTTACCGCATTTGGGGGTTTCCTTGGCAACACGACTTTAAAAAAAACTTCAGGCAGATGATTTTCTGCTTTTAAAATCATGCTCTTTTGAATGAGCCAACATTGTTTCAGCATTGGGTACCCCCTTTAATGTTCAAGGGGGAGTAATGCTTCACATCCCACTTGAAAATGAACATTGTGCTGAGATCATTTAGAACTGATATCATGTAATAATTTCATATCTCATTTGACAATGAACATTGTGCTGAGATCATTTAGAACTGATATCATGTACTAATAATAATTTCATATCGCATTTGACAATGAACATTGTGCTGAGATCATTTAGAACTGATATCATGTACTAATAATAATTTCATATCTCATTTGACAGTGAACATTGTGCTGAGATTGTTTAGAACTGACATCATGTACTAATTTTACATATCTCATTTGAAAATAAACATTGCACTGCGATGATCATTTCGTGATGAGAACAGTCATAGAATAAGACAAAAATAACAGGTTAAAGTACATTTTATAAGCCTTGATAATTCTCCCTAATATACGTGTAACTGTAGCCAATATTAACCAATGTTAGCCATCCATGATAATATGCAGCCATAAGTTGGTATTTTGCCTAGCACTTTTTTTTGTTAAGTAAAATACTTCACTCATATTTTCAATTCAATTCAATTCAATTCATTCAATTCCAATAAAATCCAAGAAAACAGAATATAATTGTGAAAAAATAACAGTATAGATAAATCAACAATACAGGATGAGGTACAGTGTAACAAGATAAAACACTGCAACCGATAACAGTAAAAAAGCATTACTGGAATTGGGTGGCCATAAAAATCGACATTTATTTTTACAAGGAAAGGCATCACATGGTATGCACGGTTATCAAATTTACAATGTACATGTACATGTATTTGTGGACATCATACATGTATCATGACGGCCAAGTATGAAAACTACATGCCTCCAATCAGATTTCTAAAGTAATTTGATAAGTCTGCTGGCCAGGGGGCTGCCTCAGATTCCGGGTTACTTTGCCCAAAGATTCAGTGGAATGCCGAAGTTGGCTAAAGTATTTTACTTAAACTGAAAACTCAGTAGAGTACTTAAAATTCTGATTTAAGTATCAAATTGAATATGTACTGTCCCTGATGTACATGCATATGTCCACATGTATGGATGTTTACAGTGTGGTAAGAACTTGTTTACCTATTATGATAGCGACCTTCATTGTCTGCCAATGCAATAGCTTTATGTATATTGATAAGAGGAATTTTGAAAAAGATTCCAAACATAGTTATCAGTGTTAGATAACACTATAAATACTTGTACATATCTCTGCATAATAGACTAGTGGTTAAACCTTAAGACAGCCAGACACACCCAAAAGGTACTTGAGAAATCTTTTAACCCATTGGCTTTTGAATTCTTTTATTACATACATGTACATGTGGGTACAAGTTACATCTAGAGACTGTCCAGCTTCCATAGGCAATTAAAGTGTACATGTACATGTATAAATCACCTGGACAAAAAATGTATCCCTTGTACTTGAGAAATGACCCACCCCCCCCAAAAAAAAAACAACAACAACAACAAACAAACAAACAAACAAACAAACAAACATGCAAAAATACTTTGCCTGTCATTTTAGGGGTTTAAGGAGGAGTTTGAGAAAAAGAATTACAGGAAACCACACATTTAGGGTGTTTATAGAATCAAATGGCTGTGCGATTCATCAAACGTCCTAAATCATGCCCATGCATGTACATGTGTATGTCCAGCAGCCTACTGAACCTGTCACTTTTGTGTCAGTTGAGAGTACTGTATAAGCCAATATTTTCGCGTACAGATATTTTCGCGAATCACAGGCTTTCGGACATTTTCGCGAGTTGTTAATTTCGCGGGCGCAAGAGTAGGACTTGCAGTAAACTTATTTGTACTCATAAGAGCCATATCGGCAGATCTGGAGGATTCGCTTTTTGATTATTTTTTGCCAATACCACTAGCTTGCGATGAACAAAAAAAAAAGCCATCATAATACCCCTGATTTCTTGATTTATAGCGTGTTTTCGGCCACTCTTTTCTTACCGCCCCACCAAAGCCCCACACACTTTGGAAAAAGGGCACCGATTCTGCATTTTTGGTAGCAGAATTGGGCTTAAAGAGGTTTTGGAGGTGACCATGTACAGGAGCTAACTTGTGCCTGTGGTGAGTGACAATTTCTCTGTGAGTTGTTGTAGCTACATGTACACACAGAGCAAAGGACTGCTGCATGCACTTTCCGCATGCACTTGCATGGCAATGGCAACAATGTGCCGATGACGCCGAGAGGGGGTAAATACGTGCGGATATTTTCGCGTGTTGTTAAATTCGCGATAGGTGACTGATTCGCGAAATTCGTGAAAATAAAACCACAGTGAAAATTTGAGCTCGTACAGTACGTGTATACGTGTATTTGAATTGGCAATGTCTCTTTATAGAAAAAAATATATATTTAGAGCTCATTTTGAAATTGATTATGACATTGAATTCCTAACACACAGAGCAAAATGTCTGGGTGATTGGTAGACTTTACATGAATTTCTTGTGTGTATATCATCTATTACATGTACATGTAACTATGGAATTATGTGTACATGACGTTTGAAAGAAAATACGGCATATGTGATTGCCAATTCGAAGAAGCCTTCTGTATGAATCTTGAGTGTGAAAAAAAAAGAAGAAGAAATAAGGTCCATGGTTGAGTGAAAAATGGAACCTTTCCCTTTTATCTCGATAACTTCTGGTTTTTTTTTTTTTTTAAAGAATGTTGTTGCACGTATACATTTATGTAGATAATAGTATGGTTCTGAAGAATTTTTGTGTTTGTTAAGAATGTGTTAAATGTGGCCTTTTAATTCGGGAAGAGGAAATCGATTATACCATAGTGGTTTTTGATGGAAGGAAATGAATTTTGCAGAGAGAGTGATAGAAAGGATGAGAGAGGTTTTGGGGAGAGAGTGTGATAGTGAGAAAGGAAAAGAGAGGTAGGAGAGAGAGGAAGGGGTGTGAGGGAGATAGTGAGAAACTGAGAAAGGATGAGAGGGGGTTGTGAGAGAGAGTGATAGTGAAAAAGTACAAGAGAGGTTGAAGAGAGAGAGTGATAGTGGGAAAGGATGAGAGAGAGAGAGAGAGTGGGGAGAGACTGATAGTGAGAAAGGATGAGAGAGGGTGGGGAAAGAGAGTGATAGTGAAAAAGTACAAGAGAGCTTGAAGAGAGAGAGAGAGAGAGAGAAAGCGATTGATAGTGGGAAAGGATGAGAGAGGGTAGGGAGAGAGAGAGAGAGAGAGAGAGTGATAGTGTAAAAGGGCAAGAGAGAGAGAGAGAGTGGGGAGAGACTGATATTGAGAAAGGATGACAGAGGGTGGGGAGAGAGTGATTGTGGAAAAGGGCAAGAGAGGATAGGGAGAGAGAGAGAGAGAGTGATAGTGAGAAAGGATGAGAGAGGATAGGGAGAGAGAGAGTGATAGTGCAAAAGGGCAAGAGAGGGTAGGGAGAGAGACTGAGAGTGATAATGAGAAAGGATGAGAGAGGATAGGGAGAGAGAGTGATAGTGCAAAAGGGCAAAAGAGAGAGAGAGAGTGGGGGGAGAGACTGAGAGTGATAATGAGAAAGGATGAGAGAGGGTGGGGAGAGAGTGATAGTGCAAAAGAGCAAGAGAGAGAGAGAGAGAGTGGGGAGAGACTAATAGTGAGAAAGGGTGACAGAGGGTGGGGAGAGAGTGATAGTGAAAAAGTAGAAGAGAGAGAGAGAGTGGGGAGAGACTGATAGTGAGAAAGGATGACAGAGGCTGGGGAGAGAGTGATAGTGCAAAAGGGCAAGAGAGAGAGAGAGAGAGAGGGTGGGGAGAGACTAATAGTGAGAAAGGGTGACAGAGGGTGGGGAGAGAGTGATAGTGAAAAAGTACAAGAGAGAGAGAGAGAGAGTGGGGAGAGACTGATAGTGAGAAAGGATGACAGAGGCTGGGGAGAGAGTGATTGTGGAAAAGGGCAAGAGAGGGTAGGGAGAGAGACTGAGAGTGATAGTGAGAAAGGATTGAGAGAGGGTAGGGGGGAGAGAGAGAGAGTGAAAGAGAGAAAGGACAAGAGAATGGAGGAGAGAGAGAGGGAGGGGTGTGAGGGAGATAGTGAGAAAGTGGAGAGATTGAGAGGGGAAGGGGGGAGAAAGAGGGAGAGCAAGATCAGGAAAGTTCTTCACAAATTTTGCCCTTACTGTACTGTAACATACACATGTACTATGTGTGTATTGGATTTATAATTATTGTCTCTTCAGTAGATACCTCTACATCTATGTCTCTTTTCGTATTATCTGCAGTATCCATGGGAAATCATCAAGAAAGCCTGGGGGCTGGGACTGATGAACACACACATCCCACAAGATGTCGGTGAGTTGAATCAATAAATCCTTTCTTAATCTATTATCTACTGGAAACTGGAACCGGGTGATCCCTGCATGAAGCCAGTGGGAATAAGAGAAATTTTGTAATCATATGTGTTAAAGTTTTACAGAAGGATTTTTTTTTTGTATACATACATGACGTAGACATGATTTTTTTTTCTAAGTTTTTATTCTTCGGTATGTTTCATATTTTATTTTCAGTCATAACTTATTACATTTATTTTTGTTCACTGGTGTAATTTAAGCAAAACCTAGAATAAAATATATTGTAAAAGAAGAACAAGTGTTCATCATAATAAATGGACCATATCAGTGTAGTAGGTTTTTTTGTTGTTGCCTTATCACAGAAAACCCACCATTTGTAACCGGTCCCATGTACATGGATAGGATGGTAAAGAATATTTATTTTTCTGATGTATGCTTATCCATATAGGGTTTCTGTAAATTCCTCATGACCAACAAGATAATCTTGTCCCATGTATACATATCCATGTAGGGTTTCTGTGAATTTCTCATAAAAAGACTGTATGCATGATTGCTCTAACAGGTGGACTTGGCCTGGGTATCCTCGATACCTGTATCATCACAGAAGAACTGGCCTATGGCTGCACTGGAATCCAGACTGCCATTGAAGCTTGCTCATTAGGGGTGAGTCTGAGTTTAAAGGGAACGAAAGGCCTGGGACTTGCTGTGGCGATCCTCAAATTGGCATTCGTACATCAAAATGGCAGGTTTTGTGGAAAACTCTTAATATGTTTTGTACAAAAATTTTCATATTTTCTCCATTATCTCTAAACATGCTGCTTTGTCTCTTTGTGAACTCAACATAACATTTTCCCATGATATATCTTGAGCTAAGAAGGAGACAGGCTGCACCTTGAGAGATAATGGAGAAGATATGAAATTTTGTGTACAAAATTAAGAGTTGTCCACAAAAACCTGCCATTTTGAAGTAACAATGCCAATTTGAGGATAGCCATAGAAAGTAGCTGTTTTGAAAGTCCATTTTTGGTATTCGTTTAAACGGACATTTTTTGGGACGATTAATCGACTACTCGGTACTTTCATTTTGCCAATCAGCTGACCACTCCAGCCGTTCGCAGCCTGTCACCGTTCAGCGCTGCGCCGGAGCTGCAGCACCGGAGCTGTGAAGCCAGTCCCATATAACAGCTTGTGCAATATCCCTAACGCCACGGTAATGTCCGATTTTCATAAAGAAACTTGGCAATAAAGCAGCTTTGAAAAGAGCTGTATTGCTTGTCCAGTTCATAAAAATTCAAATCGTAGCCTCCTACCTCTTTTTGTGAGGACCGAATAAAAAATCCAGGTCAAATAAAGCCAAATAGATCGCCATTTGCTTGATATTTCATCGATAATTTGTGAAGTGATGTTTCAGTTATTCGTCAGCTGTCAAGAGGTGGTGCAAACCCGGAAGTGGAGCATAATAGTACAGAGCACAAAATCCCATTCGGCCGTGTTGAAACTACGTATACATTGGTCATTACGATGCAAGTGCTTAGCAGTCATTTGAAATCGAACTCCAATGATTTCGATCCCATCACAAATCGCCAGCAAGGGCATATTACTAACGAACAAGCGCTTACTTGCAAGTATGAATGTTTCTTTCTTGGTAATATCGTTTTGTCTTTGTTCATTGCTATGTTCCAAAAATATTTTGTCACACTGTTGTGATAGTGTATTTTTGATTACGTTAGTGAGCTCACTTGCTTACTGTGCATATCGCAGGGTGGTGAACAATGGTGCAATGCCTGATTAATCAGCTCTCTCACACACACACACATTAGGGCTTACGGCTTCCGAATGTTATTGAAATACTTGTTTTCGCTGCACGAGCCATTAGAGTTTGGTGATATAAAAACGATATTCTCATGTGAATTTAAGGCATCTAAATGACATTACATCACCTTAAAACTTTGAAATGGAGCGCAACTTTCTTGATTTCATTAATGATTATGCATTTTGGGGGATCCTTCTGAAGTCCAAGCTATGTTTCCAAGTAGTCGGTGGAAATTTTATTATTTGTGTACTGACTTTTTCAGACGTTCAAACGGTTAATCGTGTACTCAAAACAGGCCTAATAGAAAGTAAATCAAGACTTTTCAAACTTAAATAACTTTCTCATTTTGTAACCGATTTTGATGGAACTTTTTAAAAATTGCTTCTCTCTATCCTATCTTCTCATTTAAATTGATTTTTTTCCCCAGGGTTTTGGTTCCCTTTAATCCCCTTGCTTGAATAAATGTGCATGCTTAAGCAAGTCCAAAACTACAGGTCCAAAACTGTAATTTGTTTTCTGTGTTGAGATGTAAGGGGTAAATACATATGTCACCTTTGTTCATACTAGAGTATGCACGATAAGCTCAGTTGATAGAGCACTGATCTCGTAATCTGTTGACCCAGCTTTGTAATGATACGTGTGATAGTGCCAGCTGTCGAAAAAATACATTGAGAGCTACATAATTGTGATGCCAGTTAACCCATTCGTGACAGGAATTATTTAAAGCCTAATTTGATCAGCTTTTATTCTTCAAATTGGCAACATCAACATTTTTCTTTTATTGCTACATTTTTCTTATAAAACATCATGTATCAGAAATAAATATAAATTGACAATGTATGATGAGAAGTCATCAAGTTGCCAATTTGCAAGGAAAAACCGTAATTTTAACATTTTCATTGCATTGCCAATTTAAGGATTTTAATGCTTATTTTCCTTTAAAAAAATTTCAGCATCAGACAATAAATATTGATGCAACGAAAATGGGCACAGAAAGTGTAGAATTTTTTGCTCTTTCTGCTCGTGTATTTGGTATGATTTTTAAGGCTCTGCATCAAAAGTTATTAGACCAAACCATAAAATGTGGACTCTCTGTGTCACGAATGGGTTAAGAATGACTTGAATTTAATCCAAGAACTTTAAGAAATGGACTTTTTAAGACTTAATGTGTTGTGTATGATTTCATTTCACTATAACACATGTTTTCTCTAGACCCCAGCCCGAGTTATATTTGCCATAGACTCAATTGAGTTAAATTTGACAAACACTGAATAAGTTGGCAAAATTACTCTCTCATTGTGAGGGAGGTACATGTATGAAATAAGACTGCTTTGTTGCTTTAATCTTTGAGAGCATTTTCTAGAATTTACATTAGGGTTTCTCATTCCTTCTGTCATGCAGTCAGCACCAGTGATTCTTGCAGGCACTCCAGAGCAGAAGAAGAAGTATCTTGGTATGCTTGTGGATGAACCCATTGTTTGTGTAAGTAAATGCCTTGTCTTTCATTGAATCTGGCCTTGTTAAAATTCAAATTCACATTCCAATTTGGATTCCTTCACTTCTAACAGAAAAACAAAAAACTAAACTCATACAAAAAATGGCATTACAATAGGCAGTCATGATAAACAGCAGATGAAGAATATTGTTGATTTGTTTTTTTGTTTGTTTGTTTTTTAAAGTAAATACACAAACTATTCTTTCTTCGGAAGAAAAGTCTGTGGAAATGGAGGAGTTCACTAAAAAGCAGTACTTGTGATTTGTGGACCCCTGTGGACCCCTCAAAGAAATAAACTGTAAAAGATGTAAAGCCATTACTAGTCATCCTGTTAGGCCTGAATGATATGAAAGAACTAAGTATTCAAAGAGTTGCAAACACTTCTTGGGTTCTCATGGGGGCTTTAATACCATTATAGTATTAAGTTTCAAGTTTTTGGCTTACCTGGGCCTGAGAGGGGAAAAGCGAACTTAATCTCTGTGACCTTTGGGTCTCTACTCGCGATATAACTAATTGGGATGAGCAGGTGTAGCAATACACCAGGGTTTTCCCTACTCTTCGTTGAATAGTGCACCTCTGCACGGGGCCACCATTTAACGTCCTCTCCGAGGGACATAGTGTTTTCCATCGAAACATAGCCTGCGTCTATGAAACGGGAGGGGCGCGTTAACACACGACACAGGCTATTCATCAATAAGGCTATTCATCAATAACAGACTTATATCAATCACCACGAATGGATTTCATTTGTACCACAGAAGTGTCTCAGGTAATTTACATTCCATGTTCACACTTTTAGAGGAATGCCAAGGAATGCTATCTTCTCATTTGTTTGTGTAGAGAGTTGGGCCAGCGTTCTGCTGAGAGTCATATTTAAGATTTGTTTGAAAATCAATGTTCGACAGAGATCATGATAGAAGCTGCAACAGACAATTTTAATTGACTTTTTTCACAAGCACAGTTTCTATGAAAGATTGGATTCCTATAAATTCTATTCCTGGAAAAGAAAGTCAAATTTTTGTTTGGGGGCCATTCTGTGTTTACTTGTTCATTCTTGCATTGTAGGCCTACTGTGTGACGGAGCCTGGAGCTGGATCCGACGTAGCTGGTATCAAGACCAAGGCTGTCCGCAAGGGAGATGACTACATCCTCAACGGGTCCAAGATGTGGATCACCAATGGTGGACATGCCAGTTGGTACTTCGTGCTTGCAAGGACAGACCCTGATCCCAAGGCACCTGCTAGCCGTGCTTTCACAGGTTTTATCGTAGATAGGAACTCTGAGGGACTTACTCTTGGAAGAAAGGTAAGTAAGGTCACATTTTAGGAACTGATCTGTTCATAGATGAAAGGTTCTTTCAGATGGCACCTGCTAGCAATATTTTATTAAGGTTTATTTCTGCTAGGGATGCAGGAGACCTTGCTGTGGGAAGGACAGTAAAAGGGAGACTATGGAGTAGCTCATAGCTTTTTGTTAGCAGGACTTTTACAGGGTTTATTGTTGACAAGAACTCTTGAAACCTTGCTGTAAAAAAGGAGGTAAGAGAAAGAGACAAATAGAGACTGTGGAATAAATCTTTTTCTTGATTCATATAGCATTTGCCATCAAGAGACAGTTGCAAGTGAACACCAATTCACCATTGTTTAACAGGGCTCATTGTTGACAAGGGATTCTGAATTATTTCCCCTTAAAAAGAAAAGTAATGAGAATACATATGGTGTTTTCTGTGAGTTGCTGTTTCCAATATTGTCAGTAGACAGAGGTAGCAAACAAAGGAATAAGGTTATTTCTTTTCAAGGCAATTGGCGTGAGATCGACGTGAGTGTAAGTATAGAGTGGGATGCAATGATTTGGGGTTGCTTATGCTTGATCAGTTATTTTTACGAAGATAAATCATCCTCATGGCATCATTATAAGACAGCATACTCTGCACACTTTTCATTGTATTGCTTATTTTTTTTGCTGGCAGATTTTTTTATGGAGTACTGAGATAAAATGTGCTGGTACAGTGATTAATTGTGTGCCAGTAGATTTGAAGTGAGGTAGTGCCGGAAATAGACTGCCCTGAACATCGGGATAGCTATTTAGAAAATATTTTAGTTCATTGTGAACAGCCTTATATTGCATATTCATTGACTTGGGAGGAGTCTACAATTTCAGAAGAAACAGAAATTTTGTGAAAGAAAGTAAAATATACAGCTTCTATGACCAGAGAAACCAACTGTTCCTTTTTTTGCAGTATTTTATCCTTTTTGTGTGTGTGTGGTTTTTTTTTCAAAACTATTGCATGTTTCACGAAAAATACTTTTTTCCCGAAATTGTATTACTACATGTCTTTTGCAGAAAAGGTGAAAATACTATTTTTCCACCCAAAATAATTTTTTTTCATCCTTCAAAATACTGCAGTGCTTTTTACAAGACTGGTATCCCTGTATTACGATAGATCATTGAAAGAAAATTTAGCCTAGAAAAGATAAAAATCAGACTATGCAGAAATGGTAGTTTTTCAGTTAACTGCCTACTTCAGACTTTGATTCCTGTTATGTTTTGTTTTTGGGTTTTTTTTGTATTCTGTAATGTAATTGTATGGGGCCCAACAAGTGTGAGTTCAAGGTAATGGAGCACAACCAACAGATCCCTGGTTGTAACTAAGGCTGAGTCAAAACGTTTAACTGACGTTGAAAAGGCTGCCAGAAGCACAACCGTTAATTGTTTAAGAAAAAAAAAAATGCCTTCAGACATACTGCGAAAATTCACATATTGCACCCATGAAATGTCCTTCCAGTGTCTATACTTCCTTGCAAGTAGTTTAATTTGGTTGTAAACTGACACTACAAAGAGAAATTATGAAGTTTCTTCTTTGTTTCTTCTTGGCACCAAAAGACCAAGTTTTGAATGTGAAGAACGATCCCGATTAGACAAACTACATCAACGTCATCACCTTTAAATGACTCGGGTCACTCAGCCCTAGTTATGGCCCTACAAAACAAATGTTAATGGAGCTGAAATTCAACCCGAAGCTAAAACCATTTTGCCACCAATGGCCGGTAGAGTGTGTGTGGGGGCAGTAACATTTTAAACATGCTGCATTAAAGAGAAGAGTTTATTCACTCCATCCCCACCCCCCCCCCCCCCCCAAGATGGAAATTGTCCAGGGAGACTCGGACACCAGAGTAGTCAACTTTGAAAAAGTTCTGGAAAAGCATGGCCATATCCCTTAGGAGAGCATCCTCTTTTAAAAAAATATATATGTAATTATGGATCATTTCAAGTCTTTTTACCCTCCCCCCCCCCTCCCCCCACTCTCTTCCTGTAGGAATGGAACATGGGTCAGAGAGCTTCAGACACTCGAGCAGTCAACTTTGAAGATGTGGTTGTCCCGAAGGAAAATGTCCTCTTGGGAGAAGGTCAGGGATTCAAGATCGCCATGGGAGCTTTCGACAAGACCAGGCCACCAGTAAGATAGTCGTGTTTGTTTGTTTTGCTTTTCTGTTTTTTCCTTATTATTTATTTTTTTCTACCCTTTTTTTTTAAAATTACTGATTTCTAGTAATTCAGTAATTCAGTACTGCAGTAATTCATTTTGATCCACAAATTATCAAAGTTTTCTTTCCACCACCATTAGAAAAGTACAAAATATAATTACAAGCTGAAAAAACCCATTGCAGTACAACTTATTGTACAAAATACAAACAGAAGCCTGTTTACCCTTTAGATCATTAGTCCTGTGGCAATGTAGCCTCTTGTCCATGGCCCATTCGGTATTTGGAGTCCCTTTCGACATCGAGGTGAAAAATCTGGCGAGCCAGCTGAAGCGCGAAGCACTGAAGGCCTCTTTACAATTGCCCACAATGATATATTCATGAGACCTACTGAATTATGCACGAAGGACATGAATAATGTAATTACCACAGTAATTGCCCTGCTCATTGACCAATCAGATCTAAGAGAATTCTTATTTTTGTAGTAGAATAATCTATTATTTGGTTGGGGGAGTTATGTAAATTTCATTCTCATAATATATTGATAGACAAGAATATTATGGAATATTTGATCATTTGATCATTAGAAATAAAGTATAAATTAAGAAGAATGAAATGATTTTTAATACTGACCAGAGTATATTTGCAAAAGTATCACAAATAGGATATAAGTTACCATACAATGATAAAGCTACCTGTAGCTGAACCTGAAGTTGAACCTTCACTGCCCGTCAAAGCCACGTGAGACTGGCGGCATGGATCTTGAGAAGCAGCACTCTCAGCCTCACTCTCATGGAGGAAATCTGCACAGAGTGGTAGCGCATGAAAAATCACACTTTTCCCAAAGCCAGTTGGAAGATTGACAAAAACATCTTGTCCTTTTAGGGCAGATTTGATGGCATCAATTTGCAAATCTTTAAAACCATTAATTTTAAGTCGTCTGGCAGCATATTCCATGCTTTTCGTTTTCTGCCATCTTTGATGTTGTGCAGATATGTCACGAATATTTAATACTACATCATGCAAGCTCATGAATAGTTAATACAACGTCAGAGCAGCTCTTGGTGGTGATTGGCTGATTATCACCGACCAGAAGCTTGGTAGGAATATTTGTAAAACAAAGAAAAATATAAGAAATTCCGAGCACTTGTGAAAAGGCCCTCGCACTTTGGCTGGCTCACTTCGCTCGCCACAATTTTCACCTCGATATGGCCTGGGACTCCAACAATGCGGGTGCCATTGACATAAAGCTAGTGGCAATGCTGCTTATCAAAATGTGATATATCCATTAATATTTATCATAAATGAAATTTCCTAAAGCAGTCACGGCACAATGTAATGCATTAGAAATAGACTCAACATTTTCAGTGATTTTTCTCATTCTCAGTACAATGTGTTTTTCCCAGCATTGTGATCTAATGGGGTAGGTTGCAATCAATTACAAATAATTCCTAATTTTGAAACAACCATTCTGATTGGCTCAGGGCCTGCCCTTTTAAGAAGACATGCATGCAACAATGATTTTGATTGGCCAGTGACAATCAATTGCAACTTTCTTGCAACACCGCATAAGATACTGCAAAAATGGCAATAAAAGGAGACATGTACTGTACTACCATGGGTTAGTTTTGAATATTTGCACCAGTCAGGTACTTGTAGTCTTTAGTAAGGCATGTTTGATTACTTTTTAACATGTTTACTGTTTGTGATCTAATGACAGGTTGCTGCTGGAGCTTTAGGCCTTGCTAGGAGAGCCTTGGATGAGGCTACCAAATATTCCTTAGAGAGACAGACATTTGGCAGGACCATTGCAAACGTAAGTGATGAGACCAAGGCCTGAATGTCAGTAGCATAGGACACAAGGTTCAAAAGATTGGTTTGTTTAATTTTACAACTTTTCAGTCAACAGCCATAGAGAGATAGAACGTCAGGATAGCCCTATTTGAATATCTCATTGGAACTTAAAAAAAAAACAACAACAACAACAACATATTAACCAGCGCTTAGAAACATTTGTATTAAGCGCTATATACATGTTGCATAATATTATTATTATTATTATTATTATTATTACCTGCTGGAACTGGGTGGCCCCTGTATTAAGCAGGGTAAAAAATACTTTTTTTCCCACGATAGCTATTTATTGAAAAAATAGCTCCTGTGGACAACTTTATAGGGGCTATTTCTAGGCCCAAGGGAGTTATGTTGAATTTTGATTTGCTGATATCCCAATTTACTCCTTGAGAGTATGCGTAATTGAATATGTGTATGATGAGTTAAAGACACTGGTTAACATTGTTATGATTTGAAAAAATCTTGTTTTGTTACTTGAAAATGGGATAAACATAAGGGTTATAGTGTAAAAAATACCAGTCTGAAAGTTTCAAAGTATAATATCCACAGGAAGTATTTTTAAACATCAAAAATGTGAACCAGTGTTTGAAAAATATACGATGGTCGGTTGCACAGAATAGACATAAGGAGTGTGCATGCGCGTATGACTCACCTTACCGTACTGTGTGTATTGGCGTATCACGCGGCGGGAGGCACATAACGGCATTTTCAAATTCAAGCAAGGTGGTCCTCTCAGTGATTGTCTCATGAGACAAAGGATAATAAAATCGCCGTTTGCGTCTAACTTACACTTTTCATTCTCAATTATGGTTGGTTTCAGGGTTTTTTTAGTACAAATACAAGTACTCATACACATGTTTCATCTTAGTTTGAGAATTTTTTAAATCAGCTACTCACAAAGTTAGCCAATGCCTTTAATGTGTGTGTTGCTGCCAGAAATGTTAATTCTGCTGCTCCTAGATCACGATTCACAAATTTATTGCTTATTTTTGGAGCTGAGGCAAGGGCGCCTCTGAAGAAAGTGGTTGCCCCATAGAGAGGGGTTTTAACGACTTAAGGGAGCTATTTGAGCTGTGCCAAGGGCAAAATCGCCCGTGGCCCCCAAGTATTTTTTAGCCAGGATTAGGCCCATGGGAATCAGAGAATTCAGTAGTCAACAGGTTAAACTATTTTGATTTTTTTTTTTCATGTTAAGTGTCAAATGATGATTGATTAAATTTCTGTTAATGAATTCAAAAGATCAATTGTATCATAGAAATTTTCATATGTCCAGCTAAACAATTGAATAGGGAAAATAAATGTCCTCCTCCCTCGTGGTTGCCGGAGGCATTATGTTTTTGGGTTGTCCGTCCATCCGTCCGTCCGTCCTGTTTTCGTTCTCGCGATAACTGAAGAACTATTTGATGGATCAACTTCAAACTTGGCTCATATGTGCATATGGGAGGGACAGTGATCTGAGAAGATTTTGGGTCACAAAGTCAAAGGTCAAATGTCATGGATGTCATTGTATACATGAAAATTGTTTGTTCTCGCAATAACTTAAGAACCATTTGACGGATCAACTTCAAATATGGCTGACACAATATCATTTTAATAGAACTACTTTTTCCAGTTTTGTACTCTAAATGTATCCTAATACATTTCCCGTAATTAAAAGTGATATATTTCGGATCTTGCAAAGGCGGAGGCATAAATTTCGACCACGCGTGGGCGGGGATTCATCTAATTCAATTAATAACTCTTTCAGCATTGCGGCACAAATACTTTAGAATCACCACCTTAATTTCAAATATATTCAAATGAATTCTAAACTAATGTGGCCAATATTCAAGTTTAGTAGCACCTCTCACATGTTCTTAGACTGTTGTTCAACTGTATAGATCTACAAGAAAAAGAAAAAAAAGGAGCAAACTTCTAACGTATAAATATCATTCACATTTGAAGTGGCAAACCCTACGGTTTTATTTTTGTGAGCCTCTTATGATAAAGATAATGAGATGCGCATTAATGTGTCAAAAATAGTTCACACTCAAATAAAAGAGAGTTTTGCCCCCCCCCCCAAGAAATTGCGCAACTTGTAACGTCTTATGTTGCACTAACTATAAGAATTTGATTGGTCCGCACATTTTGCCGCCAGGAGGTAAAAAAATGTGCTTCATCTCAGCGTATTTTTGGGGGGAGGGTGGTTGTCGCCTCATTCCATTTATTTGTACACAAAAGAAATGCAGGGGTTACTGTGGGGGTTTCCTGTGTCATATGTGAATTAACCCTAAGCTTATCTTTTATTTCCTTCACTTTACAGCACCAGGCAGTAGCCTTCATGCTTGCTGACATGGCCGTTGGCGTGGAGGCATCACGTCTACTGACCTACCGGTCGGCCTGGGAGATTGACCAGGGCAGGAGGAATACCTACTATGCCTCTCTGGCCAAGTGCTATGCCGCCGATGTAGCCAACAAGAACGCCACAGATGCCGTGCAGATCTTTGGCGGGAATGGGTTCAACAGTGAGTACCCTGTCGAGAAGCTGATGAGGGATGCCAAGATCTTCCAGGTGAGAACACAGAGGATGATGAGCTGATGATGATAATGATGATAATATCAATGATGTTGATGATGATGATGATGATGATAGTGATAATGATAATGATGTTTTGGATGATGATGATGACGATATCAGTGGTGGTGATGATAAGAGATATATTCTGTAAAAATGATAACGATAATCATTCTTGTGGTGAGCATTTCACATTTGATACATGTATAATAGCTCTATGCATTTTCCAAAGTGCTCAGTGTGGAAATAACGCCCCTGGGTTTTAGTTGCAGTAACCGTTACCAGTGAACAGTGCATTTAAGCAAAAATCTTACCAGCTACCCACTTACTACACCTGTCTTGAGTGTGGCAAATGAAGATTAATGTCTTGCCAAATAGGGCCTCTCCAGGTGCAAGTAATTGTCCAAAGTATTTCAGAGAGTTTATAGTATATTGTTGCCAAGTTTAATCTCTTCCAGTTTTTATTCATTCCTTCTCTTCATGATCTTTCCATTTTTCTATCATTCATTGATATAATGCTCTGTTTCCATTACTGTCAAGCCAGCTTGATTGCACTTATCACGCTCTCTTCATCCTACCTGTCATTTTGTGGGTTTTTTTTTTTTTCAGATTTATGAAGGCACAGCTCAGATCCAGAGAGTCATCATCTCGCGTGAGCTCCTCGCAAGAGCCAGCCAGTCCTCAATGTAAACACAGCCAGTCCATAATATGAAGACAGCCAGCACAGCCTGAAGCTTCATTCACACATAACATTATAAGTGGCCACAAAAATCCTATGCAGCAAAATGAAAACTATGGTCATGTGGAAATAAATAGCAAGAAAGGGTTAACAAAAAAATAGCTGATTGCCTCAGAGGAACTTCTATGTATACTCTCTTGTATGTGAGTAATAAGACAAAGACATATGAAGCAGGCCCGTGTGTAAATCATCATATCTTGTAGTGGGGGTTTTAGGGGGCTAGCTTGTGTATCATACTGTATATGAACTTGCCTTCGATCTTGTGTGGTGTTTGCATCTACTTACTGTAGTTCCATATTCCGGGGGGGGTGTTTCACAAAGACTAAGATTGACTCAAATCGCTCTTAAGTATGGCAGGCCATTCATGCCACTGTTTGCTTTCACCATCGGTCTCTCAAGGGATGCGCAAATCGTGGCCACAAATTTGCAGAATTTACATTTTTTGTTTTCTTTATCAATGAACTATAAAAATTGTCGATTCTGCAGATTTGTGACCATGAATTACAAATCCATTGAGAGAACTATGGTGAAAGAAAATAGTGGCATGAATGGCCAGCCATAGTTAAGTGTGATTTTAGTCAATCTTAGTCTTTGTGAAACACCCCCCAGGATCTTGGAAATTGCATGTGCATTGTGCATAGATATAACTCCTTCAACTTTAATGGACAGTCAACATCATTGAAATGACAGCAGTCAGATGTTGTGTTTAGGTTCTCTCTCTCTCTCTCTTTTGTGTATTAGCTTTGATTTTGAAGTTCCTCTATGGGGACAATCTTCAAAAACAATGTACTGCATACATCTTTGTTTTTCAGAGAGAGAGAGAGAGAGAGAAAAGAAAAAAAATCAACTCGTAGCATAGAAGGGGTTATATACAAAAGATTAATCAATCCTACACTACTGTTACCTCGAGAGTATTCAGGTAGGATAGAGCACACTTGATCAAGGCATATTTACAATAATTATATTTTGGGTGATATGATCTAAGAATTTGATTGCATATATGTAAATCAACAAGAATTTACAATGAATTTACAATGAAATTGTAATGTGAAGGTTGGTTGTAAATATTTGGGTATGTAAGGTACCCTTCAAAATTGCGATACTATATGAGTGCAACTTTACTTTGTACTTAAAGATGAATGCACAAAAAGTAAATTAATACAATCATACAATGCATAAGACATAGATATTGGCAATCGTATCTAATTCAAGACTTGTGGATAGAGGTAATGTCATGCACGTTGTGACTCTGATTCTCAGCCTTGTTAATTGACTTCACTGAATGGGTCTGATTTATTATTGAATGGTAATCACACTTTGAACTTTTTTTCACTTATATTGATTTTTTTTTTCCAAAATATGATGTGTGATACATCACCTCTGTGTACTGGCATGTCATTTTCGAACAATAACAAAAAATAAGTGGCAAATGACAGGAAAGATGAACGTGCTGATAAAGCATTGAAGTTTAAGGAAAGGGAGATAAAGTTTCTTACTGTTGAAAGTAAACAGCTGTGCATGTGAGTCTTATAGTTATGAGACGAGATCTGGTAGAGCTTCCATTAGTGTACAGTAGAATGGACACAACAAACCCGTTTTATTACGTCCATCTTTTTCTCTCTCACAGAAAAGGAACATAGAAATATGTCATATGCTATCCTTTTGGGTAACAGGATAGTGAAATGCAATAAGACAGTTGTCCTGCCTCAACATTTTCATCTGTTAAGAAATTGTATATATTATATTTCTATATAGCATAGCTATAATAGTATTTTTGTTTATTGGTATGGTGAGATATGGGTTGTGATGTTTTATATATATATTTTTTTTTGGGGGGGGAGGGGTAGGCATATGAAAAATAAAATTTGTTGCTGAATTCATAGCTTGATGTTGCACAAAATTTCAGGGGGGGGGCAAGTATGTGTGAATATTTTTGTTTATTGGTATGGTGAGGTGTGGGTTGTGATGTTTTATATTTTTTTTTTTTTTTTTTTTTTTGGGGGGGGGGGGGGGTGAGCATATGAAAAATAAAATTTGTTGCTGAATTCATAGCTTGATGTTGCACAAAATTTCAGGGGGGGGGGGGGGTAAGTATGTGTGAATAGAGTGTCATGCTATAGAGAAGCATTTGCATACAACAGCACTTCGGTTGTATGAGCTCAGAAAATGAGCTCAATATTATCAAAATGAAGGCATGTTTCAAAATGCTTCATACCGGTAATAATCCTCTTTTGCTTTCAACATACCATATTTGATTTTAAATGTTCAATGGTATGATAGAGTTTGGAATTCCCTTTCTGCATTCCATATGATTTTCTTTTGTTTATGTATTCTATTTTATCAGGCAGAATATTAAAACTCATGAATTTATGTCCCAGTATTAGTCCACACCAGGCGGAAAACCCATTGATGCAAGTCCCTTCCTTGGTTGTATAATGTATCGTTAGTTCAGGTAATTTATTTGCGGAGATAAGATGCTAACCCATGGCACAAAGTCATCATCAAATGTTTTGTGTATATGTATCTTGTTAATAAAGTGAAATAAATTTCTCACAAGAATATTAAAAACAAAATTTCAAATTTCTGTGTTGCTTTTCGTTAATAATTCTTGAAAAATCTGTGGACTAGAGTTGTCAGTGAGAGTCTGCTGCTCTGCACATTTATTGATTCTGTAAATGTGATGCATGTATTTTATTTCATTTATTTTTACTCTTTTAAAAAGCATCAAAATATTACTTTTCATAATTTGAAATAATTATATGAAAGAAGTGAGGAAATCATAAAAAATGATTACCCAAATGTCTGATGCAGGTGAGGTTATAATTGCACACTCTTTGTATTGTATGTTCAAAAAGAAAAATTAAAAATAAAGCACAATTTGTTTTCCTTCTTTCTTTTTCTTCTCTCTCTCTCTCTCTCTCTCTCTCTCTCTCTCTCTCTCTCTCTCTCTCTCTCTCTCTCTTTATGGGGGGGGGGGGGGGAATTTGTTTCTTTTTTCATCAAGTTTGCTTCTGTGATCTATACATGAGTTTTGTTTAAAATGCTAATATTAGCTAGCAATCGGAGGGAAAGTTTTTCTTATTTAATTTGCTCTGTGCTCTTTCTCTTTATCTTATTCTCATTTTCTTCTTATCTTATTCTCATTTTCTTCATTTTTTTCTCTCCCCACCCCTCCAATTATTGTTATATTTTTATATATGCATTAATATTCATTCATTAGTTCATTTGTTTCTTATCTATTCATTTAATTACTGCCATTATTTCTGTACTCTTATTTTTCCGGGGGGGGGGGGGGGGTGGGTAACGTTCCTAGTTGCGAAAAGGCTATAGCTTTTACTTATTCCAGTGCTTGAGGAAATACTTGATGGGAACTAACTAAACATGCAAGATTGCTTTTATGAATCTAGCGCCCTCTTCGGTGAAGATCTGCAGAGATTTCTTAGGCAATCTGCACCATCGATATTATGTTCTGCACAGGACTGGTTCACATCTGAGCGACACCGAAAAAGAAAAAAAAAAGAAAAGAAAATAGAAATGAATGAGAAATATAAAAAAAAAAACACACATCTAAGCCAACCAATAAACGAAACAACGAAGAGCGATGATTTCCTTTATTAACCAATATGAATATATGACAAAAACTTCACTGTAAACGTAATTTTGTGAGGGATTTGTTTTTTCCTTGTCAGATAACGTTTAAGAATATTTTTGAAAATATCCCCGGACCAATACCAACACCACCGTAAAATGAATCCAACAGACATTACAGATGGGGCTTCTTTGAGTTGTGCTGGATCTTGTTGCGTGGAAGTTCCAAATTTATTGAAGAAGTTGTATGGATCAGCATTATTGGCATTAATGTATAATCATCAGATTTCGTGGAAAATTGAATTACACAAAAGAAGAGAAATATGTGAAATACTATGACCTTATTTGAAATGAGTGGATGATCGATGATAGGTAACTCGGTCTATTAAAGCCTATTTTAAGTTAGCCTCCACTGCGGCAAGAATTCAGGAAAACAAAAAGAATTTTAAAAAATCAACAGCAACAGCGTACTGGGACTTGAGCGGGGGCAGGAGTGTGAGAGATCATTAAAAAAACGGGGGGGGGGGTAATTTGCACGACATTATTGAGTATTCATTGCTTTGGCCAGCCTGACTTGGCATAGCACTTTCAAAGCTCCTTCGGAGGAGGAGGGGGAGGGGGCAGGGGATAATTATGTTTTACACGGGCCTCGGGAGCGCCGCCCCCACAATTTTGCCCGCCCCCCTCCCCCATAAAAAAGAGGGAAACCGTATAACGTGTGTAGAAAAAAACTAAATTGCTCATAGGCTCACTATACCATAAAACCTAACGGTGTCAGCACCCCCTCCCCCTCTAAAAAAAAAATCGCAGCCTTTTAATGGAGAAAAGCCTATCTGACCCATCAGCACTTTATAGGGTCCTCTGATTAAGGCTTTTTTTTTTCAAGAATAACAGGATGGTATACAACTCGTGCATTCTTGCACTTTCGTATACGCCTATCCGTCCCAATTCCTTGAAAAAGATTGTTTCCGTTTGTACAGGTTTGAGTAAACTTAGTTTTGCTAAAATAATATCTACAATTTGTCACAAACATGTGACCCTTGCGGTGCATTGTCCTGTAAATCATTCTTTGTTTAAAAGCGATTGTGTTGGGAATGCAATAATGTATTAAAAACCATGATCACTCAAATTGGTATAGGCCTCTCCTATAATAATAAGGCATGGTTTGATATATCTGTGAAATGTCTAGCAAATTAATATATAAAAAAAGTCTATTTCTAAATAACCACATGAATTTTGAAGAGGAATTTATGATTGTATTCATTTTGATTTCTGCCTATATACGATGTCCTAGATATTAAAGTCACTTTACGATGATTTAGAACTGCATGTTAAAAGGGTGATCCATTTATTGCATTTTATTCTACTTTGCTTTATTCAAATGGATTTCAGAAGTTATCTTACACTTGGAGAGCCAGATCCCCACGCCCTTTGACCAGTATTCGAGAACTCAAATCTGGAATTATTCTTATAAGACGTCTCCCTGCCATGCCGGGTTCAGCTATAATACACTTCGATCTATATGCCTGAACGTCTGGAATCTAATTATTTGGGTGTGAACGAACACAGAGCTAGCTAGGTCTTTAACGAATAAATATTGCACATCCTACAAGTGATTTGGCAAATTTGGGACGGTAACAACACGCTCTTGGTCGTATCCCGTGACCTAGCCCTCCTGCAGGAAATTTCACTTAGGCAAGATGGCGCTTGTCAAAACATTTAAAGGCAGAATCTCAAAAAGCCTGTCGAAGCCTTTAATAGCTTAGGGGTCCGGCGTAGAGCACTTAAAATGTGGAGGGCGCGCCACTTTTTTCCCTAAAATGATCGGGCCCATGGTAGGTCTAACTCCTGGTCTAAAAGAGTCATCACTCAAAGAAAGCCATATTTTGTGATTACGCCA
Source organism: Echinometra lucunter (assembly GCA_029962745.1). Lineage (NCBI taxonomy): Eukaryota > Metazoa > Echinodermata > Echinoidea > Camarodonta > Echinometridae > Echinometra > Echinometra lucunter. The sequence continues at coordinate 6,201,434 of CM057165.1, forward strand.
AGTTTCAAACCAATTATTAAAATGACATTTTTGTGCTGCTTTATCACTTTATTATAAAGATTAAAATTGTTAAAAAATAAAAATAAGATAAGAAGTCAGGATTCTGTTTTTTTTTAAAGGATGTATTGTGTATAGCGACTGCTGTATAATAATCATGAACTAGCTGTTTCCGCAAGATTTAAAAAAAAGTAGTTGAGCTCCAGAAAAATTATCAACTGACCGTGTTGATCACAACAGAAGCAAAAAGGTACACCAGATTAATAAGGTAATCTCTTTTTAATTGGAAATTTTCAGAAAATAAGTCTCATAACGATTATAATAGTCATAGTTATATATTGAGGAATTTCGAAGCAGGGTGGTTGAAGTTTCCAATTGCGTCCTTTTCACATAATTTGTTTACAAAGGTTCTTTGATATACGTGTGTTCAAAACATTCTTTCTGTCATAACATGGATCCTACTAGGATCCATGGTCATATGATGTTTTGCCCCTTTTACCGGCCATTAAAATGAATTCAGTGCAATCTTAGCATGCCAAAGCCAAGTCATCTTTGGTCTGCTTTATAATATGTGACGTGAAAAACCGGCGACAAGGACAAGAAAAAACATTGACATTTTCTCCATTTCTCGTATAGACAGGAACTTCGAGGCCGAGCACGGGCACTTTGAAATAACAAAAAGTGCAAAAGAATATTGACAACCATTCAAAAACTTCAAATTAATCATGAAATGTTGACCTTTTTAGCACAATTTTCAAGAATGGGGGTTTTGTCCAGAAGCTGATGAGAATGGAAGTGAAAAATCAAAATGAGAGACAAGGAAAGATTTAGAAAATGACCCCAAACTGGAAGAGAGATATAAACGGGACAAAAAAGTAGGTCGAAGGAAGGGGACGGAGGGGTAATGTAGGGGCCGCGGAAGCGGGGGGAGAGGGGAGGCTGGGGGCTCCAGCCCCCCACAATTTCGGCTACATTAAAACAAAAACAACAAAACAAAACCCTATTGTAACAACTTAATATCTAATGAATTGTAAATTGCTCATTTGATAGGCTTTCAACTACCATGAAAACCCAAGGGCTTCAGGCTAGGTTGGCTCTGCTCCCTGAACCCCTGCTAGGGCCCTACCGTATACCGACCTTGGACTCTGCCTGTTTCGGTGTCAGCCCCAACCCTTCCAAAAAAACAAAAAACAAAAACAAAAACAAAAAACAAACGTTCCGCAGCCCCTGTATTGAAGGGGGGGGGGGTATATAATACTAGGCAGGGTGTATAGACGGAGGGAATATAATACATCACTGAACCTTGTTGCGATATAATTCATGTCATTCATTTCTCATCATTTTGCAGCAGGTACGAATTCGATCTAAAGAAAACAGACAAACAAACATCATCCGACCGGAGCGCGACTTTAAGAAGAAACTTTTGGTAATAGCAGGCGCTTGTCTCTGACGCCCTAAAAGTTTGTATCCGATTCGGGAGGCTTGCTAATTATAGTGAACTTGTACCGTCCCTGCCTTTGAAGTCCTGTGTCGTATGCCGCAAGTCCTCGTTCAAGTCCAAGCACATAAACTATACGGAGAGTGGCTCAAGCTGGAGAGGACTACAATAATGAACCGACGGGATAGATTTTATGTGTCTTATTGCCGAACACCACCCAGATACGGCCAAAGGGGACTCCAACCACTCCGTAAGTTGAACTTTCATTTTAATTAAAGACGTCGCATGCTTTCCTTTTTCTTATCGTTAGTATTATTCAGTCCTGTGGAGTATAAACTTTTTTTTTTTTATTTGGCCGATGGTGAATGAACGGTGTGTGCACATTGACAGGCGGGCAGAACGAGTGTTTCGGTGACGTATACTGTCTTGTTCCAGGGATTTTACAAAATACAAGGGGTGCATCAAGTAAACTATAGTTGTTTTTGTTTTTGCCCTTGCCCCTGAAATATTACAATATTAGATAATTTTAAGTTTTCCTCTTCATCCTTCTACCCTCATTTTTTTCTTTTCCTTCCTACTTGAGACTTCTCCAAATTCCTTTTCTCTCTTGATCTTTTCTCTTTGCTTCTATTATTATCATCCTCTCATACCCGCGCTCCTCTGAACGCGCCGTTTTTTAAATTTTTTTTATTTTTTATTATTTCTCTCCCCGTTAATGTTCCTCCTGGGGGGGGGGGGGGGGGATATATATGCACAGCCGCGAGCATCCCAGCCCCGCGGTATTCGCTTTCACGATCATCCACGTAAATAGTACAGTATGCCTATACCTGTATAATATTCAGTTAGACCCACAAAAAATGTGATTTTAGTAGATGCACCTTCCTTAGTAACGGCACCCCCGGATTGACCCCTTTCCCCAGTATAGGCTTTTAGATGATGATGATGATGATGATGATAATGATGATGTTGTTGTTGATGGTGGTAGTGATGATGATGATGATGATGATGATGATGATGCTGATGAAGATGACGATGATCGGATGATGATTCTGATGAAGATGACGATGATCAGATGATGATGATGATGATAATTAATAATAATGATGATCATGATGAAGATGATGACGACGATGATGATGAAGATGATGAAGATGATGAAGATGATGATGGAGATGATGAAATCATGATGAGGATGATGACGAAAAGGGTAGTCCTATTCGCAGAATGGGTCACCATGCTTCCTCGAATAATCAATTGAGAAATTGAGAATATTATAATGATCCGCTTGAAAAAATGAGAGAAGAAAAAAAAAAGGGGACAAAATTTTAAGACATGTAGGCCTATGGTATATAATGGTACTTTACCCTGTGAGCAGGTTTCAGCCATTTCAGTATTTTAAAATGTATTTCCTTTTTAGTTTCTGTAGGAGCCGCGCAGGAACATACA
>CM057165.1:6204814-6227229 GCA_029962745.1 Echinometra lucunter
TACATACAAGTGCTGATGCAATGAAGAAGAAGAAGAAAGAAGAAGAAGAAGAAGAAGAAGAAGAAGAAGAAGAAGAAGAAGAAGAAGAAGAAGAAGAAGAAGAAGAAGAAGAAGAAGAAGAAGAAGTAGAAGAAAAGACAGTATAACCCGGGGCAGTATAACAACTCTTACAATTATCGTGCGAACAAATTACCCTTTAAACAATAGTAAAAACATAAATTTCACACTTTGAATTTCTCTCTGAACAAGTTTTTGTCAATGGGGGCACATGATTTCGCAAATATTGTCATAAAATAGCAGATATTCTCCTCGTTTCCCCGAGTTCTACTATTATGCTGTTTATCATAACAATTATGTAAATGAGTATCACAATATTAATGCGCATGCGTCACAATTTCCAAGATGTCTTCTTCCTTGGACCTACGACAAAAACTGAATCAACTACAAATTAGCATTGAAGATGAAAATAGAGCGAGGAAAGAGAGGCCTTCTATTGATTTTAACCTCGAATCACCTAAAATGCCTCGTCAGAGGCCAGGTAAGACCAAATTTTTGACACAGATACAGTCTTAATGATTTTTTTAGAGCGCTTATGTAAGCGAATGAGGGGATGGTAGACACCATTTACGCTGTCACTGCTGTGTCACTGGCAATAATGTACAGTCAATGAATGCAGCAGAACCAGTGCAGTGGCAGTGCAGCTGCAGAATAGTCTACATTCTATCTCGCTATCCCAGTCGGATCTGCCAGAGTAGTGGTAGCCGCTGAATTCGTCTTGGGCTCAGGGATAAATTAAAGTGATCACCTTTCCCTATGATTTATATGCAAATTGACCTCTGTCAAAATAAATTTTTGTTGTGCTAAGTTGAACTTGAAATCTATCTGGTTGTGAAATTTAAAACTAAATTAAGGAAGAATGTCATGAAATTCATGATGAATACAGTGTCGTCAGTGGCAAAATATTGGCATGGTCTCCGGCTTTTGTTAAACTGAAAAAAGGAAGATCGATCGTAGCTGTATGTATGAGCTTGATGCTTGTAAAATCTATCCTATATAGTTTACATCGAGCTGTACACCATGTACACAGCTTCCATGATTTAGCTGTGCGGAGAACCATGTAAACAAAAACAAAAACACCGTCAAAATCTTTCCCAAGCGTAGTTACCTATGCAAACTACCTTTGGAGTTACTATACCATTCCCTGTTATCTAATTGCGTCATAGATATCTAGATTCTAATGATGTGCTGATGTTACAAACATCAAGCTCGTACAGCTGGATCGAAGGGCCCGCATTTGCCTACATATAGATCTAGCTCTAACTGTACTGTTAATGTGTAGAGTAAACTGCCCGAGATGCGACCGCTTAAGCTTTTCTGCAATATTTATTCTGCTAAACTTACTTCTCACAAAATCATATCTACATTAATTCATGTCAAATATATTGAACTATTTTTATCACAATGTTTATTTTTTCAAATGCATCACAATTTTTTAGAAAATATGAAAATATATCACTATGTTTCATGCCCTTAATTCGATATCCCCCGGCAATCATTCGACCCGGCACACTGCGCGTTCAATGTCAACGTGTATGAGGGCCGCTGAAATGCGCCACACCACACACGGTTGTCCATCGCGGAAGTTGCGGCGTAGGGCTGTTACCGAACCGCCGAACCGAATGGAAATTCGCCGAACATGGCACTTCCGAACAGGACCGAACGGAACCGAACCGAACCGAACCGAACTCATAGGCCAAGTTCGGAAGTTCGGCAGTTTATAATACAGGATCATTGATTCAGCCCTCAGTGAAGACCTTGTCCTGAATTAGTTATGCTAAATGCGAGATACACCTTTGCTTTATAAAAAAATTAATACATACATTTATTGGTGGGATTTCTTTTAATTCATCTTCTAAAAGTTTTTCTTAAATAAAAGATAGAAAAACACTTAATACAGCTTGTGTCTCATTTTTCCTTTGATTCTGATAAATTTCATAATATTTGGCACCATGAATATTAGTTGTTTTCCCCCAAAATCATGTTAAAAGCTTCAAAATATGCCCAAAGATACTCACGATTGTAATCGATCGTAAAAAAAGATTGTGATCGATTAACAGTCATGATCGATCATAATACTAAATAAATATTCCAAAAAAATTAAGAATAGAAAAAAACTGATTTATTGATAATTTCTTTTAATATTTTCGTTCCTTTCCTTTATTTCAATTTGTAAAACATTTTTTATTGTTTTCTATTAATCAGTATATGAAAATTATGTTTCACTTTTATTCAGAAAATAAAATAAATAACAAAGAATCATGCCACAAATCCAGTAACTATTTTTTGTGGTACAAAATATATTTATAAGAAACAGTGACTTCCAAATGCAGGAAAGATAGAGAGGGTTCTAGTGGTCATGTGTTATTGATGCTCACCCTTTTATTTTTTTTTTATACTGTTTTGCCGAACCCCGAACCGAATCAAAATTCGGAAATAAAAGTGCCGAACTCTACCGAACCGGACCGAACCCGAACATGGTGCTAAATTTACAGCCCTATTGCGGCGCCTGTCGGTACTCCCGTTTTGGTCGAATGAAGGCCAGCGGGGACTTGCATTCAACTTTGTACATGAAGTCACTGCATCGGCAGATACGGGGGGTTTGGTTTTTCATTTGTTTTTCGCCGATACCATCACACTCGGAGCTTGCGATACACGAAAAAACTCTTCACAAAACCGCCGATTTCTTTATTTTTTAGCGCTTTTTCTGCGACCCTGTTTCTTAGCAGTGGACTTGAGCCTTCGCGTGCTTTGGGAATATGGCGCCGATTTTGCATTTTTGATGCCAGAATTTGGCTTTTTAAATGGATTTTTGGAGGTGACTTAAGGGACTTTCTTGTGGTGAGTGACAATAATATGTGCTGGCTTGTGATATAGTGATAATAGGTCGAATCACGGCACAGGTCGAATGATGGGTGCTTTACTCTACTTCAATTTGTTCAAATGTAACAGTTAACAAATAACAGATAGAGCAGCTGTTGCAGAAATGTTTGATTCTTGACTTCAAAATAAAATGATGAAAACCTGTCACTAGCACTGAAGTAAAGAGAACAGCTGCCTAATGTGCTACATGTTTTTGGCTGTTTTTTGTTTTGAAATTGTCATTGTGTCATCCTCTTTGGAAATGTGTTTATAACTGAAATTCGAATTATAATTTACACCCAATCAAAAAGAAGTGAAGGTCATACAATCAGAACAGGTGAAAGTGAATTTACCATAATTGCCAACTCTACCAAAGTAGACTAGTGCTATAAGATTCGGAAACCAGAAGTGATTTCTTGTTTCTGAATCTTGCAGTATTTTAAAAGGAATGAAGTATACTTTAAGGAATTAATTTGGGGAATTGATTGTGCATGTCTTCACAATCAATTTTCTTTCAAACGTAAATATTTACTTGTTCAACACATTTTAAGTTTTCAAAGCTGAAAAGGAGACTAGGAAAGGGTACTCTTTCAGTTTTAGTGATTCAATTATACTCCAAAGATTTAATGGTCATGAAGTTTCGAAAATGTGACAAAAGTAGTTCATAATGTAAAATGGGGGGGGGGGGGGCTGATGTGGCTACCCCAGAGATTTTTCACAGGATTGCCTAGGTGGAAATTAATTCAAAACAACATTTTTTAAAGATGTGGCAACGAAAGCTACAACACGCTGTTTGGACTTGGCTGAAGTGCTCTAAAATGCAATGTCTTTGATTAAAAAAAACCAAAAAAACCAGTCGCTACGCTCCTTAGCTTTGTACATGAAGAAGGGAGCGAGTTGGCTCAGTTGATAAACTGTCTGCCTGTCGAACCAAAGATAGTGGGTTCAAGTCCAACCCAGGTGGATGACTGAAGCCTGCGTTGAGTGTTATCGTGTCCCTCCCCTGTTTCATAGATGCAGGCTATGCTACAGTGGAAAACACACTGTCCCTCAGATAGGCCGTTAAATGGAATTCCCGTGTAAAGGAGAGTCACCACCTTTGCACATTAAAGATCCCACTGCACTATTGGTATAAGACTGGGGGAAACCCCGGTTTATGTGTGGTCCACCTGCACACCCCCAGTCAGTGACATCGGGAGGAGAGACCTGAGGGTTACAGTGATTCAGTTCGCTTTTCGCCTCCCAGGCACCGGTGACGTCGAACCAAATAATAATAATAATAATAATATTCTGTTAACTGCCAACATGGGAGAAAAAATGTAAATGCTTTGATGAAGCTGTCAAGTTAAGGAAGAACCCCCCCCCCCCCCCTCCCAAATGCCGATTTTTCTCCATCGGTCACTATGAGGCATTGAATGACAATGTACACTATTTTCTGAGAGTATGACTAAAATGCAAAGTTCCATACTGGGAGGAGAAAATCTCATTCAAACAGGAAGGGATGTTCATGTTAAGGTTTCAACTTCTTAAAATGTCGTTCTGCCACTTTTGCAAGTGCAAAGGTATTGTTAACTGATCTACAGTGTAACATGTAGCCTATCTACATGGAAAACTTTGAGTTTTAAATCCAGACAATTTTTGTGGCTGTAGACCCCATGGGATTAATGTATGAAGGGGGGGGGGGGGGGAGGCATCAAATGACATTGTACATTATTTTTCTGAGAGTATGACTAAAATGCAAAGTTCCATACTGGGAGGAGGAAATCTCATTCAAATGGGAAGGGATCGTTCTGCAAGTTTGTTATTAAGGGATCTACATGTACAATGTACAGTGTAACATGTAGCCTGTCTGCGTGGAAAACTCGAGTTTTAAATCAAGACAATTTGTGCAGTTATAGATCCCATTGGATTAATGTGTGAAGGGGAAATATTGTGAAGTTATATCAAATAACTGGGAACCTCCCCTTTCCTTTTGAAAATCCAGATAAGAAACTAGTCTTCAATTTTATTAGGTTTAATAAAAAAAAAAAAAAAAATGGGAGGGGGGGGGGCAGTCCCTCCAAAGGTATAGTAGATCTCTCAAAATGTATTGCTCGTAGAAACCATGGGAAGGAAAGTTGGCATGTGTGCACATCATATACCGCTTCTTGATTCTTCCATATGTACATGATATGCTCATGGCATTTAGAAATGATTTGTAAAGCTACATGTATGCTTATATTCAGTCAGACGTTTCATGCATGCACATTTGTACTCATTGGCATGCCCTACATGTACGAGCAACACTTGCAGGAAATTCTGAATCCCATTCGTGACAGAGGTCCACATTTTGTGGTTTGGCCTAATATCTTTTGATGCAAAGCCCTAAAAATCATACCAAATACATGAGCAAAAAGAGCAAAAATTCTACACAACTGTGTCCATTTTGGTTGCTTCAATATTTGTTGTTTGATGCTAAAAATTTTTTAAAGGAAGATAAGCTTTAAAATATTTAAATTGGCAATGTGACAGAAAGTTTAAAATCACTGTTTTCCCCTGCAAATTAGCAAATTTTTGACTTCTCATCATAATTTCTGTCAATTTATATTCATTTCAGATACATGACGTTTTATAAGAAAAATGTAGCAATAAAATAAAAATGTTGGTGTTGCCAATTTGAAGAATAAAAGCTGATCAAATTAGGCTTTACATAATTCCTGTGACAAATGGGTTAAGAAAATGCCTCTCACAAAAAATGAAAATATTAAATTGTAGTACAATACAGGTGTACTGTATCTCATTTCTTGCTGTTCAGGTTGACTATCGTTTGGCATGTTTTTCAGCTTATTATGGTATCCTGTTATGCCATTAAAATAGAAATTGCAAATCTATCATTTGGAATATTTTTGTGGTATTATGGTATTCTGCAATGCCAGAACCAGTGTTTGTCTATGTACTGCATGTACATCTTGCCCTCTGCCGTCCCCATGTGTATTACAATGTACATCTGTGTATATAATGTGTGGCCTGAAAAATGCTAACGGTAGGCAAGCGGGTTACAGATTCAAGCTGTAATGTAAATCTGTTAGCCCAGTTTATGGGAGTTTCCAAGCTCTGATGTAATGAATTTGTATACCTGTACATGTATAGTGCATGAGCTGTTACTTTGCATTGTACTAGTTATTCAATGAAAATCAAAGGGGTTTTGTGTCTCTTTCACAGTGTTTGATTTGTTAAAATCTTTTTAATCTTTTATTTGTGTGTGTGTGTGTGTGTGTGTGTGTGTAGTGTACACCTGTACATGTACATTTATAATGGAGGCAACTGATCCCTTTTGAACTTTCACATCTAATTATTCTAAAGCAAAAGTCAACCAAAACAATTTAAATTTGAATATGAAATGTGTGTTTTAGATTTTTCATGAAGTTGATATTATGCATACACTGAAAATCTAAAGGCTGTCTTTGGTGCATACTGAATATGATAGTAAGTGGACAACAATATTTTTATTTGTTTTTATTTATTTTCATGCTCTTTGTCATGATTAGCTCTTCAACTAAATCACAATGGAGGGTTATCGCCGCACGCGAGAAGAGATAAGAAACATGTACAGATGCCTCTATCGTGTGGACCCATTAACAGAAGTACAATAGACGGGTAAGTGTGCAAGGTACATGTACTTCGTATGGGGTGCTGCAAGAAAGTTGCAATCAATTGCAAATAATTGCTCATTTTGAAACAACCATTCCGATTGGCTCAGGGTCTGCCCTTTTAAGAAGACATGCATGCAGCAATGATTTTGATTGGCCAGTGACAGTCAGTTGCAACTTGTAATCCAATCGATTGCAACTTTCTTGCCACACCCCAATAGTGTTCATTTAGCTCTCCCAATCCCAATGCAGGCAGCTCCTTGATTTCTGGGTACTTGTAAATCAAGTCATATTTCAAATATACGAGGGCATTTGTAGTCAAAGACATTTGTTAACATTGTTATGATTTTAAAAAATCTTGTTTTGTTACTTGAAAATGGGATAAATATGAGGGTTATAGTGTAAAAATACCAGTCTGAAAGTTTCAAAGTATAATATCCACAGGAAGTATTTTTAAATATCAAAAATGTGAACCAATGTTTGAAAAATATACGAGGGTCAGTTGCACAGAATAGACATAAGGACTGCGCATGCGCGTATGACTCACCTTACTGTACTGTGTGTATTGGCGTATCACGCGGCGGGAGGCACATAACAGCATTTTCAAATTCAAGCAAAGTGGTCCTCTATAGTGATTGTCTCGTGAGATGAAGGATAATAAAATCGCCGTTTGCATCTAACTTACACTTTTTCAATCCAAATTATGGTTGGTTTCAGAGTTTTTTTAGTATAAATACAAGTACTCATACACATGTTTCATCTTAGTTTGAGAATTTTTTAAATCAGCTACTCACAAAGTTAGCCAATGCCTTTAAGTGGTTTTCAAGGAATATGTCTGTTATGGTATCCCTCCTATTAAATGAATGAATATAAAGCTCACAAAATTATTCTTAACCTTTCCTGGAACTCGGGCTTCTCTTAATTGCAGACTGTCCAACTACATTTATATGGGTGGTTTTCGTGTTAATATTGTCCTTCCCCAAGGCTAAATACAGGAACCATCTGATTTCCACAGGCAGTATAATTACTGGTGTGAAAATATGCAGCATTGCTTGTAGATAATTGGATATTGCAAAATGCAAATTGATCCTTCTTGTATATTGCTAATTGAAAATACCGCTAAAGGAATACTACATGTATGAATGAATATTGTACATGCAGGATAAATTGTAAAATTTTGAAGTAATGTCATCAAATCCTTAATTACAGTAATTGAAAAGTGAATGATTTATTTAATTATTGCCTGTACATGTAAGTCTGTATGCTATGTTTCTCTTTAACTCAGGCCCGAGATTGATAGGAAATTACAGGAAATTATGAAACAGACTGGACTCTTGACAACAGAAGGCAAGGTAAGGATAGTATTTTCCTACTTAAATGTACCTTAAAAAGAAGGGACCCGATATATGCTCTGGGGATAGTTTGTCTGCGCTTATATCATCGAAAATGGAAGGTAAAGGCTTGTTCAGATATGACCCTACAATCCCCCCCCCCCCCTGTTTTTTTGTGTAGTAAGTGTATGGGACATGAGACTGCAAAAAGAAAGATTCTTAAATAGTTGGTGCAAAATATGTCATGAGTTTGTCTGGGCAACTTTTGACAAAAATCTCTTTTATTTGAGCATTGATGCGTTAATGCGTGTTCATTATCATAAGTAGCGTGGTTTGCCGGGCCATATCTGAACACTAAAAAAAAAACAGAGGGGGGTTCATTGGGGGTTTGTTGCATCATATCTGAACAAGCCTTAAGGGTCGGGGTTGTAGTTGGGATTTAGGTTAGGCTTAGGGTTTTGGTTAGGGTTTAGTGAAGTGTTTGGTCCATGGTTAAAGCTCGTTATTCGGTTAGTGTAGGAAATTGACTGGAGCAATTGTTGCCGTAGCATGTGCCTTGGAACCCAAAATTCATATTTTGCCAAATTTTTTCCCGTGCTTATCGCACTGGAAATATCTAATAGTTTACCCCAAGATAATTGCAGCTTGTCTTTGAAAATTGTTTACCTTTGGTAGGAGTAAAATTTCAATACTTAGAGCACGTCACATGGTGTAGTTCATTGCCGAAAGGGAAGAATGGATCTAAATGCATGTAGGCTGTTTAGAACACATTTTATTAGTTACCCAAAATATTTGATACATGAGCAACTTCAAGGCATTCTTGATGGCTGAAGATGAAGAGGATGACCAAGAATTGGGAGAATGACTGGCTTGGAAAGAAGTACACTGTACAGTCCGACCTTGCTTATGCGACCCTCATTTATCTGAACTCCTCTATTAACCGGCCGTGTCTCCCTGCCAGCTTCCCTCTTATAGTCTTCATCCAATTCACCTAAAAGCCTAGGAGATGGAAACATTGTGGGCAATTTTCCGTTTTGTTTTATTTTGTTTTTATCTCGTACAAACAGAAAGATATTATTGATCATTTACAATCATCCACAACACCAAGGAAATAGATACATTTAACAACAAATAGACTGCTCTACCCTGTAAATTTTCATAGAAAAGGTGTCCCACTACATTACTCTCATATCTGGACATTTCACTTTGTGGATGGGCGCCGGTCCCGACGCGGTCGGATAAGCGAGGTCGGACCGTACAAGCATATGTAGATTGGGTCTGTGATAGTGACCTGTTGTTATGCCTCCGCCCACCGTAGGTGGTTGCCGGAGGCATTATGTTTTCGGGTCGTCCGTCCGTCCGTCCGTCCGTCCGTCCGTCCGTCCGTCCCGTTTTCATTCTCGCGATAACTTACGAACCATTTGACAGATCAATTTCAAACTTGGCTCATGTATGCATATGGGAGGGACAATGATCTGATTAGATTTTGGAGTCTCAAGGTCAAAGGTCAAGGTCATAGAGGTAATAATACACATAAAAATGGCTCGTTCTCGCGATAACTTAAGAACCATTTGACAGATTGGCTTCAAACTTGGCTCATATATGCACATGGAAGGGACAATGATCTGATTAGATTTTGGGGTTACAAGGTCAAAGGTCAAAGGTCATAGAGGTCATTATGTACATAGAAATGGTTCGTTTTCACCATAACTCAACAACCATTTGACCGATCAACCTCAGACTTGGCACAGGTATGCATATAGGAGGGACAATGATCTGATTAGATTTTAGAGTCTCAAGGTCAACGGTCAAGGTCATAGAGGTAATAATTCACATAGAAATGGCTCGTTCTCACGATAACTTAAGAACTATTTAGACAGATTGGCTTCAAACTTGGCTCATGTATGCACATGGAAGGGACAATGATCTGATTAGAATTTGGGGTCACAAGGTCAATGGTCAAAGGTCATAGAGATCATTATGTACATAGAAATGGTTCGTTTTCACCATAACTCAACAATTTGACCGATCGACCTCAAACTTGGCACAAGGTATGCATATAGGAGGGACAATGAGCTGATTAGATTTTGGGATCTCAAGGTCAAAGGTCAAGGTCAAAGATGTCATTGTATAAATGAAAATAAATCAACATGAAGTGCCATGTATTTCTGATTTGGTAATGGCGGAGGCATAAAGTTCGACCACGCGTGGTCGAAGATTCATCTAGTTTTTATTATTTGTTGGGGGGGTGGTGCTGTAATGTCTTTAAAAATTTCTCAGATTTTCAGAGATTATACTCTGTATTAACTAGAAGAAGAATGATTTGAAAAAGCTGAAGTGATACAATATATTGCATATTTTACATGCTGCAGAGAACCATGGAGCAGAATTTACATGCATGTATTTTAATATGAGGATTGTAAGAAAAAGATGACAATTTGCTATTTACTCATTCAGGACAGGATATATTTAAAGCCTATCTGTTATTTGATCAGCTTTCCTTCTTCAACTTGGCAACAACAGTATTGTTACATTTTTCTTATAAACTGAAAGAATATAAAAAATTGACAGAAAGTATACTGAAAAGTTAAAAAGTTGCCAATTTGCATGGAAAAGCAGAGATTTTGAACCTTCTATCACTTTTGCAGTTTAAAGAATTTAGTGCTTACTTTCCTTTGAATGGTTTTAAGCATCAATGGACAAATACTGACATAACCAAAGTGGGTACAGTACCCTGTATGTGCAGAACTGTTTGCTATTTCTGCTTCTAAATGTATCCGGTATGATAACCTTTTCTGTATTGAAAGTCATTTTGCTGAACCACAATATGAGGACACTCTTTCATGAATAGGTTGAAAATTCATACAGAAAATGGGAGGGAAAATGTTGTAAACATACATAAATGTTTGGATCTTACCTGCCAGTTCTCAAAATATCCTCTACTCTCAGTGGAAGTGCAGGTCATGGATCCACACGCGAGACCCTGCCAGTCCCTCTTCAGGAAATTGAGCATTAATTTCAATTACCTGAATTGCCAACACAGAGAAGCACAACACTTCCTGTCCCCAAGGGGGCCTGGTTGGGTTGCCATGGCGATGTCAGCTATCGGACATGTCAAAACTCTCCTCCGGTAAGGTGCTAACTTTAGCCAGCTACCGAGAGTGGCTCATGCCGTAGTACAGCCGGAGACCGGTGCTTGATTTGGGTTCGGTACTCTCGTCAGTCTTGGGAATTGCTCCTTTCGTGTTTCTTCACACTTTCGTGCGTCGATTGCGAAGGATATGTTCAATAAACATAGTCGGGTACTCCCGGTAGGGAGACAGATGTAGAGCATGTTGGACCTCCATTTGTCTTATGAGTCCAAACATGTGTCCTTCAAACGCTTACATGCAAGGGGCCGAGTGATGTGATTTGTCACCATCATATACTGTTCACATTCATGTACATATAGCTATACATGTAAATAAACTATGATTTTGCAGAGCTGGGAAAGTTGAGATTTTGTGAACATTTGGCAGTGGAAGCATGCACACAGAAATCATGATGATATCGGGTCTTTATCAAGGATACGCTATTGAAAGGGAAACTTCTCAGGTGTTGAAGGTTTGAAGATACTTACTTGAAGAAAGCCCTTTACGTCATGGTTTCCTGCAGCAGTTCCTTCCAAGATCCAGAGGGAATTCTCCCTAATCCATTACTTTAATGTGGAGGGGGAAATCTTTAATCTGCTACACATGTAGGGTTCTTTCAAGCATACCGGTTTTGAGCCATGCAAACACAACTAGGCCATGTCAATGCACTTGCCTAAGATGATAACTACACATAGTGCTTTCAGAACCTGTAACTTCTATGTAACTTTGTAGCTTTCCGTCTATAACTGTTAGAATCTCCCATAGAAAGTGAAAGGAAAAAATGGTTCTGACGAGGGTAAAAAATACCCGCGGGCGACAGGCGATTTCGCCCTCAGCGTAGCTCAAATATATAGTGCCGTTATCTGTCAGGTTTTGGCACTCTGCATATCATGCAGTGTCTTGATCATCAACTTGAGAAAAAAATACAATGCATAAATAACTTCTTCAACTTCTTTGTATTTAAAAAATCCAGTAATGAAATAATAATCTAAAACTAAAGTACAAGTACATGTACATTTCGTCGTGCCGCTGGCAGAAGGGCTTAAAAATGATTTTCGGCCCCAAAATCGATTTTCGATTTTACATGCCATCTGATAAAGTTTTCCAAGCTCTATCAGATGATGTTATCAGAATCACCCAATATTACGTAATTATTACGTAATACCCAAAAGTAAAAGGGCGTAAGCACGGAGCTCGTACTTTTGTACCAAGCAGAAGGGCGCATAGCGCCTAGCGCCCTTTTCACTTTCGCGCGCAGCACAAAATTGTGTTAAGCAGAAGGGCGGAATTCAGAAAGTATCGTGTGATCCGTCGCTACGGTGAGTTTATTTTCTTTTAGTGACACCTTTGGCTTCTTGACATTTAATATCTAAACCCATATTGGTCACCAGAATAGCGAACAATATATTTTGAATCTGATTATCCCCGGAATCGTAATTTAATCAATTAAAATTCAAATAAACAAGAAGCGATACAAAGTACAGTCCCTTGTATAGGTTTTTATGCTGCCTTATCAATAACGATGTATCTCAGTGTCGTACACGTTTCTATGAGACATGTTAAGATCTACCTTAGATTAAGCAATGCAATATGTCTGTTCTTTCATCTTGGCTTCATCCAATTTGAACAACTTTTGTCCCGTTCACACCATAAATTACACGTTTCTATGACTAGTATGAGTATGAGATAGACTACAGATAGGCCTAGGTCTAGATCTAGATTTACTCTAGATCTAGTCTTGGCTTCATCCAAATTTGAACAACCATAAGTTACACGTTTCTATGAGATATGTCAAGATCTAGGCCTACCTTACCTTAGATTAAGCAATGTAATATGTCTGTTCTTTCATTTTTGGGCTTCATCCAAATTTGAACAACTAGATCTAGTGGAGTAAACACTAAATCTCTAAATCTAGACCTTATATAAAATTATCTAGATCTAGACATTAGGCCCTATTCAATAGATCTAGACCTAAATAATCTAGATCTCTCTGGAGCCAATTTTAGTACCATTCATCCCAAGAATTCCTTACAAAAATGGTTTAAAGTTTAATCAATTATTCGAGGAGACCTTGTTCCTCAGTACCAGACAAGTTTTTTTTTAGTCTATGTGCATGAGAGTAGTTTTAGAGATTAAGAATTACTTTTAGTTCTAATCTAGTTCTACTTTTAGAGGACGATCTAGAAAATCTAGAAATATAGACTCTAGTCTAAAACTTTGAATAAAGCAAAAGATAAACAAAGACTAAACTTAGTCTTACCCTTTACGTACAATGATTTATAAATTAGAGTGTCGCACAGCCTATATACAGATATACTATCTCATGAGTGAAAGTAAGACTAACATTTAGATCTATATGTCAACAATATCTTTGGTTTCATTAGAATTGTTAACGTTATACTAAATATTAGTTGATCCATGGAGTGTACTGTGTAGCATGGTCATGGCTAGATCACATACTCTAGATCTCGGCCTAAGTCTAAGACCAAGACTCTTGTTAGGCTAGATAGATCTACATGTGAAGTAAATAAACACTTAAAAGGCATTGCATTCAGAACATAGTGATACATTCACAAGTTTTAATTAGAATCCGAAAGTAAATTATTAAAAAATAAAAATACTAAACCTAGTTGGTTGTATTCAGCCTATAACTGAAACAATTTTGCAATGAGCTTTTAATTCATTATCATTTCACATGTCATATTTTGTTTACAGGTAGGATGGAGAAAAACGAAGAAGAAGGCTGATGATTGTCAAATGGAAGAAGGATGGATCCTTCAATACCGTCTCTTCAAACGAGGTTTGGCACGGGAAGAAGCTACAGCCAGGCGGAACTGTCAAGATGAGAGACGAGAGAGGGAGGTGGTGGGCAGGAAAAATTGTCCGCATCCTGTCTCATGCTGCAATGGTAAGTAATTTCCTTGAGTAGTAAGTAAGCTTTAGGTTCATTTGAGTAAGTTAGCTCTGCAAACTTGACCCCCCCCCCCCCCCCCCCCGAAAAAGTAAGAAAATATTTGATTCACTGGATACAATTTGCCTCATTTAGAGTGCATACAATATTAATATACATAAAAGAGGAAGCTAAGATTTAGCTAAAATTAATATGTTTTACCTCTTGGCTCACTTTTCTCCTTAAAAATTCATATTTACATAATTGGTCACAGAAATTCTAGAAATAAAATCAAGACCATGGAAATTAATCCATTCAACTTCAGAATCAAAGACTACGACAATAATGCACAAAAGATACATCAAACACAAATCCCAAGAATTTAGTAATACAAATCAAACTTTTGGGACTTGCACAAAATCTCAAACTATACCTTTGAATTAAGCTGTTGTGCAATGGGACATCTTTATCATCCGAATTGCATTTCTTTTGAAACCTAAGGTCACAGAGCTATTGTTTCCGGGATACTCTCAATTTGGAATAATAGTCTTCAGTCTAATAAAAAAAGGGAAATGGGGTTAGTTCTAATATAACTTTCTATTATAATCCGTTACATCTTATATTCCGATGTATTTTAAAATATTGTGTAATATGCTTAAAGAAATCACTGTACAATATATAAACACATGTATTCGTATTTTAATCACTACTTCAAGTAATTGTCTTGAGAACTACCACCTGTGCTGGTATTTCCTAATGATTAGTAATATTTTCTCTCATTTAGATGAAAGTTTCTGTTCTTGGTGTTGGAGATGATGATGAAGGTGGTGATGATGGCATTAATGATGGTGAAGATTCTGATGAGAGCGATGGCATCCCCCTTAACAGAACTGATGTACAAGGTGATTGATAACCATATGGACCTTATTAGAGTAATTGGTTAGGTCTGACACGAATATTTCTAAACACGACTCTTTCTGTGTTTCATTTCCTTTATAATTCATAAACCAATAGTTATTATAAGTATTGAAATCGGATGTTTTTCTGAGTGATAATAATCGCTATTCTAAATGGAATATTAAAATAATGATGTTTACATTTATTGATATTGGTTTATTTCCGAAGACTGATAATTGACCAAGTTGGCAAATAATGGTAAGTCACTGGAAACAGTTGATTCCTGGTGATTGTACATTGGTCCAGACGGCACATGGTGGTAATCTTTTGGCACTTTTGTAGACTATTAATAATTATTGGATGTTCATTGATCTATATACTTTTCTCTCTTCTCTATTAGGTAAGAGCAACCCTGATCCTGCTCCCATTGGTCATCAGCCAACTCTTATCACCCCTGAGAGTTCACGGGTGCAGACAGCACACGATGGTAAGTTTATTGGTCCTTCTGGAAGCTAATGATGCATTTTTATGTGAATCAAATGGTCTGGTGAACTATAGCTTAGCATGCAGGAAGTTAGTTTATGTTTCAAATGGTTATTACAATTTGTTGGATGTTTAGCTTCAGGAATCCACATACTTTTCTCTAATCTCTATTAGGTGAGAGGAACCCTGATCCTGCTCCCGCTCCCTTGGTCATCAAGATCAGCCCAACTGTTATTGCCACTGAGAATTCACAGGTCCAGACAGCACACTATGGTAAGCCCTTTTACTGTTTTACTAGTCCTGTAATCTAGTGATGCATTTTTGTAAGTCAAATGGGCTGCTGAACTATACATTTTTTACAAACAGAAATTAAATCAAGGTTTAGATTATTATGACACTTTTTAGGATGTGTATCTTCATGGAACTATAGTTAACTCTGCGAAAGTGGAAGTCAAATTAGTTCAAATAATCGTCTAAGTCAAAAGCCAATCCTGGTTCCTTTTCTTTGTTTCTTTTGTTTTGGACCCCTCATAAGTCAATTTTTATGTAAGTCAAAGCTATTTCTTCAGTCCCCACAGATTCAACTGTTTTTTACTTTTCTCTATAAGGTGAGAGCAATCTTGATCCTGCTCCCATTGGTCATCAGCCTACTGTCCAGACAGCAGATGATGGTAAGACAGTTTCATCACACCATTTTGTAATGTACTGAATATCAGCATGCCAATTTTTTCCATGAAAATGTGCATCCAATTCAGGATGAATAATTAAATAATATAAATGTATTATTAATGTTGGTAACATTTCATTTACAGTCCATCCTCTTACTTCACTCTGCTTCAATCGAAAGTTTTATTAATATATTTGAGATTAAATCAACAAACTAACAAGCATCATCATCATACAGGTATAATTTTGTTAATCTCTTATAATTTGATTGTAGGTACTTAATTGTTTAATAGCTGGGTTACAATTCTGTTATTTTTCATAAATATGATCAATATACCTAAAGCAATGGTTGATGATGACCAAACAATGATTCCAAGAAGTACTTGTTTCTACTTTCTCATAAGAATAAACAAAACATTTGATGGCTCTCACCCTATCTCCACCTATGACCATCCTCTGTGAATTGTTTGCAATAAGTATATTATATTTAGAAACAGTTAATGCTGCAATATAAAAATCATGAGGATTACTTGTAGCTACTTAGAGGGGTCAGTTAAATGCATCAGATATGCTTATGGACACCGTCAAAGTGTCCCAATGATAGCTTAATATTTAAAAACAAATTCACTTGAACAATGGAATGGTCATAATTAAGTTTCAATTGCATTGTTAATTATATTGAATTAATATGGAATGTATTAGAAATGCTGAAGTGAATAGACGTATCCCTTTGTTTTTTTTACCTTATTTATTTTGAGTATTCTTTTCATAACACACAGTACAAAAACAACTGCATGCATACAGGCTGCAAAGAAGAGATTTTGCAGCATGTGTGAGATGTCCATCTCTACTGTGCTGGGTCCACTTTGATGCTGATGACCCATGTGGAGACCACATCGAACTTCTGGTATTACTACTTTCATTTCAGATTTCCTAAAGTAACTAAGGAACTAAGGACTAGGGAACATTTAGGTCAGGCCAGGCTGTTACAGCTAATGTATACAGGGCTGATTTTAAAAAAAAAAAGTCAGGTGCGGAGTTTACAAACACTATGACAAATTCATAAGTGATAAGCCAATCTAAAATTGCAGCTCTAAGTTATTGTTTCGTATTATAATATATAAATAATATCTGCTATCTTAAACCTTTACAGCAAGAACGATTTGCTTCTTGTCCACGAATCTTTACTAGAAGAAGGATGCGATCAAGCCTTTCCCAGCTGCACCGACTTTTAAGGGAAAGTTTCCTCAGGCTATTTGACTTAGATGTGTCCAGTTCAGTCTATGAAATCTTGAAGTCTGCTTCAAAATTCTACCCTTTTGGAAACCTATTTAATATTTTTTCAATAAACTGCTTACTGACAGTTCATGTCAGTTACCTAACCTTTTCGTAATATAGAAATGACTCTGACATTTTAACAGTTATGTGCTTTATCAGAATACTGAGAATAGATAGTTCTTGTTACCCTTAGAAGTAGTATTATGTAATGCAGGATGACGTCATATATGTGCTACAAATTTATTGTCAGGGGCCTGTTGCAATGAAGCGTTTTAACTGATAAACCTTAGGCTCCCCCCCCCCCGGAGTTTTTTTTTTATTCCTGTGTTAAAGTTAATGGTGAAAGTCAGAATAAGGTGAATACTTAATGTTTACCATTTTTATCAGGTAAAAGTTTTTACCGCAGCACGCCCCAGTAGTGTGACAGCAAGAAAAACCGTTTGAGTGATATTCAACATTATTTTTGTTTTTCTAATTACAGAATGACCCCCAGCTAGCCATGCTAGTGAGGCAGATCAGGAAGAAGAGTGACCATAGAGCCGATACTGTTTTCATTGGTTAGTAATATAATTTATTGGATTGTGGGGGCCTTCTTTATGGATAAAAATAATTGTCCCGGGGGTTGCTGTCTTTGAGTTAGTTATTCGTATAATTGCACAGAGAGTAATTTTAAAGGCCTTCTGAAGTATCGGTAATGGAAGAAAAATCTTTCGAAAGATTTTCTATCTCATGGTAATCCCACCTTAAAGCATTTTAGGTTTAAACATTGCTTCATGAACATAATTCAGCTTAATGTGCTAATATTTGTAGAATATGAAGTTAAAACATGGCTTTATCATTGTGTTCGCCACTTCGGCATATATAATTATTTTATTGCAGTCCTGTATAGGCCTTCGACTTGTGGTAATTTCCAACATGACTTATTTTGAAATTTCTGTAAATGAAACATGTTATCCCAGCTCTCAGCAAGACCGTTTTTCTACCATAATGTTATTTTCTGCTGGAGAATAAACAATACTGATTTCTAGGCAGTTTTTGTAAAAAAACATATTGTAATGAATTCAAGTACTCTGATAACAGATACAAGGTTATGTTGAACAGAGTAATACGGTCAATTGTGGCAAATTTAAAGTTTTTGTTGAATATGTACCGGACTTCAATATCTTTAATAACTGAAAAAAGCTTGAAACTGATTTAGTTGACATTTACACTAGATGCCTAATAGTGTAGACATTTCTATGTTTTAATGCAGCTGTTTAGAGGTTGAGCATGATTCATGTCTGCTGTAGACTGGCAGTCCATAAATATATGAAATTGGCCACCATGAAATCCAAATAGTTGACATTATTTATTTGTATACTCATACCGACAGAACTGATGCCTATCCATGTTGATGATTCTGGGGATGCACATACGAGTGCCCTGCCAGCCACTCCTCAACATGTGAGGTAAGTCATGTCCAATGTGAGGTTTGTAACCAGATAATATTTAATTTTTAAGATGTAGCTTATAAGATATATACAGTGTTACAGTATATAAATTATATGTATAATATATATCAAGATCATGTTTATGTTTGTATAGACTTTGTGTGATTAAAGTGCATTATTTTCTTTTTTGGGGGGGGGGATTGTGATATTCAAACTGTCCTTGACTCGACACTAAAGCGACAATTTTGTTTTATTGGTGATTTTAATAATCACCCAATCACGGTCATTTTCTGGTTGCATGAATCTCTCTATGAACGATTTTTCTTGGACCTAGACATATTGTTAGAAAAGCTTTATACTTAACTTTCACAATATAAGTATGATTAAACTTCTATCACTGAATATGAACTTTAAAAATTATATCTATAATAATATATAATTATATCTAAAATCTATGGCAGTCCATAAATATATGAAATTGCACCATGAAATCCAAATAGTTGACAATTATTATTTGTATACTCATACAGACAGAAATGGATGCCTATCCATGTTGATGATTCTTGGGATGCACATACGAGTGCCCTGCAGCCACTCCTCAACATGTGAGGTAAGTCATGTCCATGTGAGATTGTAACAGATAATATTTATTTTTTAAGATGTAGCTCATAGAATTCAACATTTTTCTTTCAAGATGAAGATTTTAGTTTGAATCCTTGCCATGTCAGTTGTGCAAATCAGGCAGGACACTTATAATAATCTGTGTCAATTAGTCAAAAATAATTTCAAGCAGTTGGTCCTTTAGTGATCTAGTCCCAAACGATTAGCTTTCCTTGCAGCCAAGTAAAAAAAAATCCCTGAACCCAACATATATACAGTGTTACAGTATATAAGTATATGTATAATATATATCAAGATCAGTGTTTAATGTTTGTATAGTGTGTTTAAAAGTGCATTTTTTTTGGGGGGGGGGGGATTGTGATATTAAAACTGTCCTTGACACTAAAGCGACAATTTTGTTTATTGGTGATTTTAATAATCACCCAATCACGGTCATTTTTCCGGTTGCATGAATCTCTATGAATGATTTGTCTTGGACCTAGACATATTGTCAGAAACACTTTATACTAAACTTTCCAATATAAGTATGATTAACTTCTATCACTGAATATGAACTTAGAAATTATATCTATAATCTTCATGAATTCAATGAGTCTTAGAAAATGTCTTAGAAACGTCTTAGAAACCTAAACATACTTGACATGGTAATTTTAGGTGGATTTCATATTCTTCCATGATGATTTCCTGTCATTTCATTTTATTCTTTATTTTTCTCTTTCCTTCACCTTTGCCCTCTCCCCATTTTTATGAAAACTGCACAGAATAAGAAAGCAAAGAAAAGAATTGCAAGTCCAGATGAATGGAAGCAAAACGTTCAAAGAAAGCGACGAAACCTAGGACTTCCATATACTTCCAGAGACGGTAAGAAGAGAACTGCAAGGCAGATGGGGAAGCCATGTCCAGACAACTGCAGATTTAAATGCACTGAAAACATCTCGGAGCAAGAGAGAGAACATATCTTCTTGCAGTACTGGGGCACAGGCAGCTATGAAAGACAGCATGAT
This sequence comes from Echinometra lucunter, assembly GCA_029962745.1. Taxonomy (NCBI): domain Eukaryota; kingdom Metazoa; phylum Echinodermata; class Echinoidea; order Camarodonta; family Echinometridae; genus Echinometra; species Echinometra lucunter. Next base: position 6,225,094 of record CM057165.1, read on the forward strand.
TTTATTTGTCAGCATGCCCATAAGAACCATAAGAAACATGACAATCAAAAAAGGGTCAATACAGACTACTTTCTTCCTGTAAGGGGCCAAGTTAAAAGGGTTTGTCAGTTTTTCTTCATCAACACCCTTGGCATAACACAAAAATCTGTACGGTACACACTTGAGAAACATGATCACTTTTCCAGTGATCAACGTGGTAGACATCCACCCAAAAACAAGGCTGATGAGAGTGATCTTGATCACATCAGGGCCCACATCAAAAAGTTCCCAGTTGTTCCATCCCACTACTGTAGGAGCTCAAGTACTCGACAATACTTGTCTAGTAATTTGAGTATCAGGAAAATGTACGACTTGTACAAAGATGAGACTCAAAATCCGAAGTCCCTTTCTCTGTACAATAAAATCTTCAATACACAGTTCAACCTTGGCTTCCATCATCCCAAAAAGGATGAATGTAAAAAGTGCATTGAATACAATAACTCAACAGCACAAACAAAAGAGAGTCTCAAGGAAGACATGAAACCCATCTCAACAATAAGAAAATGGCAAGGCAAGAAAAGACATTGACAAACAAAAAGCACTGAAGGATGAATCATTCCACTCATATACCTTTGATTTGCAGCAAGTTCTACCTTGCCCCAAAACAAATGCCTCACTGTTGTTTTACAAGAGACAACTCTCTGTGTACAATCTTTGCTTGTACAACCAAGGCAATGGAGATGGTCACTGCTACATCTGGAGCGAGGTAGAAGGGGGAAGAGGTTCTGTAGAGATAGGGACATGCCTGCTCTGCCACCTTCAAAATCTCAGGGGTGTTGACCATGTTACACTTTACAGTGATGGATGCGGTGGACAGAACCGAAATCGGTTTGTGGTAGCAGCATTGCTCTATGCTGTAAGGACGACGAATATCAAGACGATCGAGCACAAATTTCTGGAGTCGGGGCACACGCAAATGGAGGTCGACTCCATGCACAGTGCCATTGAATCTGTGCAGAAGAACATTGCCATATTCCACCCTGATCAATGGGCAGCTGCTGCAGCTCTGGCAAGACGCAGCAGGCATATAAGGTACGACAACTACATCATCGTGAGTTTGTCGACCTGAAGAAGCTGGCTGCAGACATTCTGCAGAACAGTGCCAAGGATGTGGATGGCAACAAAATCTTCTGGTCTCGCATGCGACATGTCAAGTGTGAGAAGAAGTCTCCTCACCTCATGCAGTTCAGATATTCCTTTGATGAGGAACTTCGTGAACTGCGAGTGGCCAGTGCCAGGAAGATGCCCCAGGTCAAGCTTCAATCTGCGTATGATTGTCCTCTGAAGATCGCTGCAAAGAAGAAGGCGGACCTGCTTGACCTGTGTGAGCACAATGTCATCCCACTTTCTCACCAAGCTTACTATCGATCACTAATGTCAAAGAAAGATGAAGCAAATGAAAGTGAGGAGAGTGAGGATAATGGTGATGAGTAATGACAGTTGTTTATGTGAGGTAATGTGATCTATCAGGATCTTCATTCAGTTAAGCTGTATTAATTGACAATGGGATATATTATGCAAAACTATACTGTCAATATTCTTAAATCCTATTCCACTCAGTGTGAGGAACTGATGAAAGGATAAAAAAACCTGAACTCACATAGTTGTGTTGAAGATCATACATTATTTATTAAATCCTATTTAATGAAAAGTCCAGGAGTGAAATCACACTTATACTGGAATAATAACCAGTACCTTCATGGGAACAGTTATGCAGCAAAAAAAATATCTCCATTCTGTGCTAATTAGTTTACCAGTGAACAGAAGTGTGATCTGCTTGGGAGAACTTCATAGATTCTAAGATGTACTCTCTCCCCCAAATTAAATGCACCTGTTCGCAAACATATACACTTAAATCCTACATTAAAAATAACTTGTAACACAATAAGACTGTCGACTCTTAACAAGCTAAAATTATTTGACATTGCTATATCATAGATTTACAATTGACGTAATCTATTTTTTCGAGATAATGTCAACGACAATGCATTGAATATTCTAGGGCTTGGGCATTTACAGTAATAGATATGTGATTATTAGGATTTTTTTAAATTTTACCTGGTTGCTAAAAGACGGAAAGTTATCTATGAACAGGCT
>CM057165.1:6227729-6270229 GCA_029962745.1 Echinometra lucunter
GTTTACAATTGTTTTTGCAGTGATATTAAATGATATGATTAATTTTCTTTGAGGATAAGGTTATTGTTTTATGGGATTCCTATCAGAGGGAGAGAGAGAGAGAGAGAGAGAGAGAGAGAGAGAGGAATAGAGCCATGACTTGACCGTAATTTTCATTTCAGCTGGTATTGTAGTGAGTACAATAACTTCAAGAGTTATCTTTTAGATTAATAAAATAATTATTTGTTTTTTTAAATCGAAGTATTGGCTTTATTCCTCTCTCTCCTTCTCTCTACCCTCTCCCTGTCTGTCATCTCCCTCTCTCCCCTTCTTTTAATATTCTGAGAAATTTGGTGATTCTTCAAAGAAACAAGGAAATTGAAAAAAATACCATATGTACATGTATGTCAACTAAAGTAATGAGAATTTTCAAAAGGTACATCATCGTGAAGTTCCAACTTCTGTTCTGTTTTCTTGCAGCAAATGAGAAGATCAGGAAACAAAGAGGAAAACAAGCGAATTCTAATGGACTTGGATGTAGTACTCAAAAGTCATAATTGCCCTTTCATTGTGCAATGCTTAGGGGCCATAGTAACGCCTGTAAGTATACACCTAGCTGGTTTAGGTAAATGTTAATCCCATATATCTGCAATGGCTGACACAGAGCTTTGATTTTTTCCAGAAATTACTGTAATGCTTTGCATTTCTACACAAATTTGCAGTTCCCCATTTTTGTTCATTAATTTTTTTTTTTTTTACTATATTTTGCAACTCTGATTTGACATTTTCTCAGTGACTAGGGCTCATTTTGTATATCAAATATGTAGGTTAAGAGTTGCTGTGGGGTTTTTAATGATAATAATATTCTGGATTGTAGCGCTTAATGCATCCTGGATGCCTCTAACCGCTTTACAGAAATATTATTATCCCAGTCTCGGATTCAGGCTTGCCCATACCGTACATAATGTAATCATCTTCTCCATTCCCTGGGAAGCATTCCAGCCAGGCGTATTTTGTAGATGCTCACAGTGCTAAACAAACCACGATGACTTTGTTTTATGTTTGGTTTGGGATTTGAGTCAAGATCAAGTTTTGTGTTTGGTCCACATATGATATCCGGAATATCCAGAATTTCCAGTAGTTTAGAGATTGTTTTCAGGTTTTGTAGGCCCTCAAATTGTCTTGTCAGATTGTTTTGCTTCGAGTTGATGAATAGCAAGATTCTAGCAAAACTAAGGTGCTGTGTAGTTTTTTTTCCTCCTGAAGTGGAATGTCTAATAACTGAAAGGCAAAATATAGTTTAGATTTCGGGAAAGGGACATAAACTCCAACAAATCCGATGTGTGTGAACCCATAGCAGTACAGAGCTTTCTTGAGGCCTAAATTAATCATCTTCAATTCCTCAACTTGGCAACAACTATTATTTTTTTCCACTCTTACATAGTTTGAAAAAAATTAACATGGATTTAACATGAAGCAAAATGAATTATGATTGTAAAATTTAATCGAAAATTGCCTATTTGAACACGGAAATAGTGATTATATAATATTCACTGTGTTGCCAACTTAACAAGTTTAATGATTAGTCACAATTGAATTGCTCTAATTCGAGAACGCCACATCATACTGCGTTGGAAGTGGACTCAAAGTTTTCAGAGAAGTTTTCTCATTCTGCTTATGTATAATGTGTAATGCCCAGCATTCTGGACCAACAGATACAGCAAAAGTGTCACCTAAAGGAGACACTGTACCTCTATTGTGTTAAGCAGTGACTGCAGTGGTTGTAAATCCCTTGGGGATCCTTGTGCAGGGGAGTGTTTAATGAAGTGTCTTGTCAGTGATTTTTTTACTGAGAAATTTGCTCTCGGCCAATCAGATGCAAGGAGTTCAGTAGCTTGTAACAGTTGTCAGTAAAAATCACTGACAAGACACTTCGTGAAATGCTCCCCAGGGAGCCGTCAGAATGGACGGTTCCTTGTATATGGCAAAGTGTAGCCATTATGTTCCTTTCAGGTATCTACAAAATACTCTAAAATTTACCCAAAGTCATGAATGGAGTAGCACATTAATCTTTTGATGTACAAGGTAGACAATGTGAGATTATAACCAGTTTCATGCCAATTTTCTTTTTGCAACAAAATTGTACATGTACATGAGCTAGATATAAGCCATTCATGGATACATATACAATCTTATACAGTGAGCAGAAACAGCAGATTAGCCGTTTTGTAGCTATTTTGTAGCCCTTTTGAAAACGGATACAAAACGGCTACAAAACTGCAAAACACAGTAAACGGCTACAAAACAGCTACATGTAAAAAAATGGCTACAAAACAGTTACAAAACTGCTACAAAACGGCTACAAAACTGCACTTTGCAAATTTGGTTCACCGTGATATATGCATGAGGAGATAAAGGTCTTTTGGGACAAAAGTCTAAAACCCACTGATACGAATACTTGATATGTGCTAATAAAAGGGACATCTCCATATTTGAAATATCTGTGGATATTTGAGGTCATTCAGGACATGAGATAACCACGAACTGTTTATTTACCTTGGATACATTGCCAATAAAGCATGAGTCGCCACAAAACCACAACATCACGTCTGATCAGGGCTTGTAATACCTTGGTCTTCCAAACGAACACAGCGATTATAGTAACGCTATGAACTAAAGTCCATTAACATTGCCTATTAAATAGACAATTGGTTAATTTAGTATTCAATAAACAGCGCTGCTTCCTATATGATAGGAAGTCTGCTCATAGAGCCCATTACCTTTGTTCATTTTCTAAACTTCTGGAGGCTATTTATGTCTGATCCCCTGGGTTGAGAGCCATAGTAGGTTGTGATATATCTTTATGATAGGGGTTCCTGGTCTCTATAATATATTCAAAATATGAGCTTCAGATATTTCTGCTATGTTTGCAGATATTGTAAGTTCAAATATATTCTCATAAAACATTAATTAAAGCAAACTGTGCGTAGGAAAGTTGGCACACGTGCACAAGCACACGAAATGAGGGAGTTCAATGGCAGTTAAGTCTGATTTGATTTCTCTACGGTTTAATGTTATCCTTTAGTATATTTTCTACGTACTTCAGAAAAGTTAACCCCAGAAATGCCAGGTAAAGGTGTTTAAGCCTGAGGTCATGCATTCTGCATGTAGCTGTACTCATAATATTTAGGGGATTGGTACACATTAAAACCACCTGTATTTTTTTGCAAGTAAGCGAGGGTATACTAGCACATGAATTAAAGGGTTAAAAGTTCGACTCAAGCAGGCCTTTCACTGCAAAGGATATCCTCTCAGTGCGAGACCTTGGCCGGTGCTCGACATTTATTTTTCCTCCAAATTTGGAAGAAAAAACATATGTAGAGTACGCCATTGAAAAATTAATGCATATTGTGCCAAAAAATTCATTACCAAATGTATACCTGATATGGAATCAGTACAAATTTGAGTCATTGATTTGAATATTTTTTTTCTTTTCTTTTAGCTACATGTATGATCTAGTGTTCCTTTCAGATGTTAGCACTGAAATTCCCCCCAAATCATGTATGGAATATCAATAGTCTAGCACATGTCTTGCATGGTAGAAAGGAAACATTATTGGACTGCATTTAACTTTTTTTATGCCAGTTGATTTATTTTGCTGACAGAGCTCTACATGAGCTTTAATAGATAAACTGGAGTTCTGGTCATGCAATCATAATGTGAAAGAAAACTGTTCCAAAGCAACTGGGAGAGTTAGATTAGTTGTATATAAACACAGGTGTCTAGTGTGAGATTGGGAGATTATTGAATTGATAAAAAATTCACTTACTTTCCCCAGAAGGTACTTCCACTGCACAAAGAAATGAGTATATGGGACCACACACAAATCTGGCATGAATGTTACCCCAAAACTTTTCAGCTTTTTCTTGTCATATTTCCAATATGAGGGCATTTGAAGAGCAGTCCTTTCTAGGGGACATTTTTATTATGATAATCTTCCTAACTGACATGGAGAGAATGAGAAAGCTCACAATTTATTTTTCACCTTTCCCAGAACTTGAGCTTCTCTTTGAAAGTTAATTGTATACATGTATATCTTTTATCTTTTACAGAGTGAAGTGTGGATATGTATGGAACAGATGGCCACTTGCCTGGACAAGCTTATCAAGAAACTCAGAGAACCTGTGCCAGAACAAATCATTGGCAAAATGGTGGTAGCAGTAAGTCCTATACATTCTGCTCAGTTTCCTCTGGAAGAAGATGATTGAGGGTGGGGGAGATTTTTTGCTGAAGGGAACCCTGATAACTCTTCTCTAATATTAGAAAGTGGGAAGCAAAAATGAAAAAAAGGAAGTTACCTCTGAAAAAAAGAATTACTTTATAGGAATTGGAATGAATACTTACTTCATTTATTTATTGAACCCTTGAAAGTCTGGGTAGTTGGAAAACTCCATTTTTTTTGGGGGGGGGGGGGGGAGGGCGCCCGAGGAGGGGCACGCGGGAATGAGCAAAAATAATACTCTATATCTCATGCCATAATGCATGCATTAGCATGCGTATGGAATGTAGAGGTTTTGTTGTCCAGTGGATACATTTCTGGACTGTTAAACCACAAGGTAAGGGGTTCGAATCCATGCCACGGCTCAATGTCCTTTGGAACGGCACATGGGTGCCTAGTTGGATTTATTCTTTGAATGCACCACAGTTGCTCGAGTAATATTGTCTAAAGTCCTTTGGAAGTGCTTAGAGACAAAAAATCGTTATGTGATAAGGCCTATAAAAGAACGACATATTTACAGAAATAGGATCATAATTGGTAGAATATATTAGTCAAATTTATGTCCTTAATTCTTCAAGAGATTATCAGAATTTTTTTCTTCTTTGTCTCCATTAAATACACTTTAATTTGATGTAGACTAAGGCCTAAGCCAACATTTTTTCTCTGATGTCAGATGGTTAGTGCTCAGTTGTATGTAAGTATTCATATTTTTTCATATGATGATGTTGATTTTCTTCCCATTTTCACCTTCCGTCTCAGATTGTGAATGCACTGAACTACTTGAAAGAGAAACATGGTGTGATGCACAGAGGTGAGTTATCCCATGGTTCTGGGTTTCACCACTTGACTCGTACATCAAAGTAACAGGTTCAGATCTAGCCTTTACACATGACCCTCACCAAAAAAATTTGTTTATATTTGTCTCTCAATCTCTAGAGTTGTTTATACATGTAGTATTGTTAAAGCCCTGTGTATGCTAGGTGGTTCCATGAAATGCCTTGTGGACTCTTCCTTTCTGGTTTGATTATTGCACAAAATTTTTTATTTTTTTTTTAAACTTTATTCCTGAGTTGATGCATTAATGCGCTTCTCATAAGTGGCCATATATGAAAACAGGAAAAAAAAAAATGAAAAACCCCAAACAAACAGTGGATTTTTCAAGGGAGTCTGCCGCTGGGTGTGTGAATGTACCTTAATGAGTTACTATATGGACTCCCAGACTCGCATAGTGCGATTGCAGCATGTCCATAGCACAACTGTGCAAGGCTGATTGTTGGCTGTTCCAAATTCTCCTGGATCACCCTTCTGCTCTGGCTACCAGTGCACCAAAGAATATCATTCAAAATTGTGTTGATTTTGTATAAAGCTCTTATTAGTCAGGCCCCTAGTTACATTTCTGAATTTTTTGGAACTCAAATCTCAAAGGCATAACCGTAACCAGCTCAGTTCCAAAAGATACTGCTGTATACTGCTGCAAACCCCTTCACATAATGAGCATTTGTTTGTACAGCCCCAAACTTTGGAATGACTTACCCCATTGTAAATCAGGAAATCAATATCTTTAAATAGAGGCTAAAGGCTCATTTTCACACACATGTAACTGTCCATAGGTGTATCGGTTCCTTGCTGAGATTATCATCATCATCATTATAATTATTATCATCATTATTATTATGAATTTATATATTATTATAAACAGAAAACATGATGCTGACAGGAAAACTTGAGGGAAAGAGAAGCAGAGGGAGGCAACGCTTAATATATAGTTCATTGGGCTGACTGGTAACAGTAGTGACAGCACATTACAAATAACCAGAGATGGATGTAGATGGAAAGCCTTGATTGCCAATGTCTGGAAAAGACAAGGCACCTAGCAAACAAGCATTTTTATTATTTCTTCTTCTTCCTCTTATTCTTCTCTCTTCAGACGTGAAGCCCTCCAACATGCTCTTAGATGAAAAGGGTGTGGTAAAGCTATGTGACTTTGGTATCAGTGGCAGACTAGTGGATAGCAAGGCACGGACGAGGAGTGCTGGGTGTGCAGCGTACATGGCAGTGAGTATCCCACAAACTTCGTTGTCATGCCCCCATCACAGCAAGGAGAGCAAAACCAGAGCCCTGACGTATAAAGAGTTCCTGTAAATCGGCCCAAATTCACAAAACCATAGTTTCAACCTCCATTAGGCCTCTCATATTAACATCGTGGTGCGAAAGAACGCATCCGGAACGCAAAATGAAAAATTGTTGAAAATCATATTTTTCAAACAATCATTGATAATTACATGGGTAGCATGTAGACCTTGTAAATTGATATGATATACGAACACTCCTTGTGGCATGATCTTTCCTAAAATTTTGTTCCACTATGTCACATTGGACATTTTCATTTTTGCATTTTTGCATTTTGCATTCTGGACATGCTCTTTCACACCACAACATTAATACAAGTGCATAAGTGTAGTTAGAAAGCATGGCTTACATTGCCATAAGTGTAGGACGCGCATGTCTTCTTGTCCAGTGGGTGGACAGAATGAGCTCGTAGACGCTTATTTATGCTAATTGTTGCTTTTCTTCTGCTTATTTAAGATCACGGCCGAGATTCAACAATGGTTTGGACCATTGTTTTTAAATAAACTACCACATTTTTGAATTGGGGCCGTTCAGACTGACCCCAACTTGATAGTGCTGGCAACTCTGTACTTGAGAGATAAGAATTTGTAAGAGTGTGATCGATTGAAGGAATTCTAAACAAATGGGGCAATCGCAACTCTTTATTAAGGCAGTGCCCAGATCGACAGCAGACTAAGAAAAATTGCAGTACTTTGAATTGCCAAGAGATTGTTGATTCAGGATCAGTTTGGCGATGTTAACTGTTGTATTACCTCCCTGACCATTTTGTAAATGAAGGAGTCTTAGAGAAAGATGCATATGCAGAATGAGCTCCGTAGCAAAGGTGTGTTTCACAAGTTGCTGTTTCAAGTTATCGTAATGCTGGGCATACATGTATGCATGATAAATGTGTGTATGATAAAACATGGAATGTCAAAGCTCTTGAGGCTTTTTTACTAGCCGCTAAACACACTACAAAAGGAGAATATGTGTGATGGTAATAAATGTTTATAAATGTTGGTCACACATAACCATACCCTCTTTCTATTAGAAAGTTATATTTAACAATTTACATGCAGTGCTAACTTAATAAAATTATATGGACTTCTCTCTCTTTCAGCCGGAGCGGATAGACCCACCAGATCCAAATAATCCTGATTATGATGTCAGAGCTGATGTGTGGAGTCTAGGAATTTCACTGGTAAAGACTCTGTTCAATTCATTTTTGGTGCTTATATATTTCAAATATTGTGCAAAGAGATGCTCAAGCCACATTTTCGTAGGCTCCAAGGACCATTGTATAAAGTGCAAAGACTAAAAAAGGGCACATTGTGAGAACCCAATTGAGGATACTGCGAAAATTGATTATTTAAATCTAGCATCTTACATAGAAATGCACATGCAAGCAGGAATGTGTTAGCATGAACCCCAGTAATTTGTTCTGAACCCATAGAGGAGGTGTGGTCCAGTGGATAAGTCTCTGGACTTAACCACAAGGTACAAGGTGCAAACCCATGCTGCAGCACTAACGTCCTGTAGCAAGATATTAATCTACATTTGCCACTCACAGCCCAGATGTACCAAGTGGGTATGTGGTATGATTAATTGCTTGAATGCATGGAGTGCTACAGTAGCGAGGCTAAAGCTGGGATAATAATGTGATTGCTGGCCCCTTGGGGAGAATAGTACATAGTACCATAGATGCTACCCCTGGATAAACAAAGCATTGTTGTTGTTCTTGTTATTTTTGTTATTGTTTTTACTGGGAAAAAGTATGTTTAGAGCACTGATCAAGGTAATCCTAACATGGGTGAAACTCTAGTGTGTTTGGACTACCTGTGACAAGTTAATGATGTTAATCAAATTTCCCTTATAGTTGTATGCTCTGAAACTAGGAGGAGATTCAGAGTTAACCTAATTGAAAAGATGGGCTTATAAATGTTCCCCCATCTGTGTTCAGATTTAGGTATGTTGATTATTTGTCCTTTTATTTAAAGGTGGAATTAGCAACTGGGGAATTCCCCTACAAGAACTGTACAAATGACTTTGAGGTACTAGCCAGAGTGTTGTCAGAAGATCCCCCAAGGCTTCCGCTGAAGAGAGGCTTCTCAGTTGACTTTCACTCTTTCATTCAGTGCTGGTAAGTCTCACAACAGATGATTGATTGAATGTATGAATGGATGTATGATAGAATGATGTTAAGAATGACTGGGTGTTGTCAGAAGATCCCCCAAAGCTTCCGCTGAGAGAGGCTTCTCTATTGACTTTCACTCTTTCATTCAGTGCTGGTGAGTCTCACAACAGATGATTGAGTGAGTGTGTGAATGGATGTATGATAGAATGATGTTACGAATGACTGAGTGTTGTCAGAAGATCCCCCAAAAGCTTCTGCTAAAGAGAGGCTTATCTGTTGACTTTTACTCTGTCATTCAATGCTGGTGAGTCTCACAGCAGATGCTTGAATGAATGAATGAATGTATGAAAGAATGAAGAGACGAATGACTGGGTGTTATCAGAAGATCCCAAATCTTTCCGCTTAATGCTACGTTCACACCTTTGCGTATTTGGCTTGCGTATTGCTGCATATTGACCAAACGCAGACATCAGCAGTCATGCCCAATACAGGGCAATGATATGTGCTCTCATCATACTCAACGCGCAGACTAGCGCATAGACTTGCGCTGGTTGCTTGCTAGTTCTAAATTTTTAAAAATCATCGCAAGCAAGCGCAAGGTCAAATCGTCTCTTTTTTTGAGCGCTTGTCATTGCCTATAGCTGCGTTTCTTGCACGATTTACCTTGCTTAAGCTCTTGGTTTTGTTCGCATGATTGCGCGTAATGTTGTGCTGTTGCTCACACACCACTCGCAGCAAGTATCGCTGCGTTAGTGCTCGATATACTGCGAGTTTAGCTCGTACGCCATTTACTTTTTATGAGCAGCATAATACGAGCTAGATACACAATAGTGTGACTGCTCGCGTCAGATTTGCTGCGTATTGCTTGGTACGGCTGCGAATTGATATCGCAGCGATACGCAAGCCAAATGCGCAAAGGTGTGGACGTAGCATAAGAGCGGTTTCTCAGTTGATTTTCACTCTCTCATTCAATGCTGGTGAGTCTCACAACAGATGATTGATTGAATGAATGTATGAATGAATGTGTGAAAGAATGAAGGAATGAATGAATGACTGGGTGTTATCAGAAGGATCCCCCAAGCCTTTCGCTCAAAAGAGGCCTCTCCTGTATTCAGTGCTAATGAGTCTTACTGATATGCACATGTATTAATGGAGGTTGATGATGCACCGTTTGATGCACCATTTAACCCAGAGATGATTGTTTCTGGCTTTAATTTATCAATGATGCAAGGTTAAGATTAGTTTTGGAATTGGGTCTTCTATTAGTTTAAAGATTAGGGTTGGGTTTGCCATTGGGTCTTATGTTTGGTGTAGAGTTAAGGTTAGGTTTCCAATTGGGTCTTCTGTTAACTTTATGGTTAGAGTAAAGGTTAGGTTTAGTTTGAGAACTAGGGTCGAGGTTAATGTATGTTATTTGACCGTGGAGCACTTGTCATTGGTGCTATATGATAGCAGGGAGAGGAGGAAGGGTTAAAGAGAAGATAGGAGAAGACAGCTTTTTATGAATGTAATAAATGTAAAATCCAGATACAGTGAAACCTGCATATAAAGACCGCCCAAGGGAGACAAGAAAAGCAGTCTTTATGAGCAGGTGGTCTTTATGGACAGGTTCCTTTAATACACATTTCAATGGAAAAAAACGATTCAAGGTAAACAAAATTTGTGGTCTTTATAGACAGGTGGTCTTTCTATACAGATGGTCGCTATTGCCGGTTTGACATTATGTTCTTTTAATTACGCAAATGTAATCGTCCACACATAACTAAAAAGTTTCCGCTTAACCAACTGAAACAATAAAGCAAAAAGAAAATATCAAGAGTGGAAATATAATAGATGAGGATGGAGATAATGATGTGAGTCACTACTAAGTTTTGGATATTTATCTAACTGCATCAAACACCTGTTTTTTTGTTTGGGAGATTGTTTTGCAGATAATATTATGCAAGTCATTCATTTTTTCTTTTGTTTCCTTCCTACAGTTTGACAAAAGATTTCAATAAAAGACCTAAATACAAGCAACTTATGGTAAGTATACATGTAGATCTCACACAAAATTCTTGTTGGCACGCATGGCATGTATGTTTAATTATTTCTTGCAGAATACACACAAACTTGTTGTAGGCATGCATATATGTCAATTTTTTTCTCTTGCCATATACAAACTTGATTACATTTTTCGATGAAAGAGTTGAAGAAAAAAATCTTGTTTGGATCATTAGAGCTTATGGAGACAGTGATATTGTACATGACAAGGCCTTTTTAACCCATTCGTGACAAAGGTCCACATTTTGTGGTTTGGCCTAATATCTTTTGATGCAAAGCCCTAAAAATCATACCAAATACATGAGCAGAAAGAGCAAAAAATTCTACACAAACTGTGCCCATTTTGGTTGCGTCAGTATTCATTGTTTGATGCTGAAAATTTTTTAAAGGAAAATAAGTATTAAAATCCTTAAATTGGCAGTGTGATAGAAGGTTTTAAAATCACCGTTTTCCCCTGCAAATTGGCAACTTTTTGACTTCTCATCATAATTTCTATCAATTTATATTCATTTCAGATACATGACGTTTTATAAGAGAAATGTAGCAATAAAATAAAAATTTGGTGTTGCCAATTTGAAGAATAAAAGCTGATCAAATTAGGCTTTAAATAATTCCTGTCACAAATGGGTTAAGTAGACCCTTCTGCAATGTGTTTGAGAACTTCATGAATACCTGATAGCTTTAAAAGCAAGTAATTGATTTCATTTAACATGCTGTTGGAATAGTCGAATAGGCTTTATTGATGGAGAAATTATGATTGTTCACATGTGTTAGATGAAAGAAGACAAAGTTGTTGGTTTCTTTTGTTGAATTTTCCTGTCTTGATCATTTATTCCAAGTGTATTCCAGAATCATTACTTAGCAGAGTTAAAGCATTTTGACTGGATGTTGTGGCGTAGTATTGATAATGTTTGAAACGGCCACATTTGCATAGTGCTTAGTACAATATTTTGTGTAATTTTTATGCTTTGCATGTTATTATATAAGTATATATTCTTGTACTTCTTGGAGTAATAAAGCAATGGGTGATTTCAAGTTTGGTGTTGAAATCTGGTGTTGGTGCTAGGACAATATTAACACCAGCCACAAACTGAACTTGAAGTAAGACTGGTGTTGGGATTGACCTCTGAAAATATGAGGTATTTCTGGTAGTTGGTGTTGAAAATTAGTCTTGAATATTGTCTGCTGAACCAAGTATCACAGTGTGTATTGACGATTTAAATGTTATTTGCCCATTCACCAACACCAACTCCTAGGGATTGGAAAAATTCATGATTTCAAGTTCGTTGTTGGTCTTGTTCGTCTATCTCAAGATCACACGAACCGAACAATGTCACGTTAAAATCCATTTTACAGTCAAAATGACTGCAAATAGTCGGAGCTATGCATATTTCTGTGGAGTAATAATATTTTCCTTTTTGATAGGTCACTGTGATTTTAAATTTCACATCCTGTATGATGAAATTTAAATGCGATTTCTCACTGACTTTTCGCATGAAGTTGTAAGACGTTTGCCTGAAGGTGTGACATCACTTGGTGTTGAGCTAGCGTCATTCTAAACCCACCATCAGTGTTGGAGCTCGGTTCTGCAGCCAGATCCACGCTCTCAACACCAGCACCAACACCAACTCCGTACTTTATAATCACTCAGTAACTCTTTTATTCCACTTTCCGACCTACAGGAGCACAGTTTCTTTAAGAGGTACGTATTAGCCAGGGTGGACGTAGCGTCCTGGTTCGCATCCGTCATGCACAAGGTCAGGACGCAATCGAGCCGGCAGGACAGACACACCCCGTAATGATCGGTCCCGCTCCACGGGCGCGTTCACACCTCTGTGACAGAGTGCAAACCTCGTTTGCCTATCCTTTGAACTTTTAAACCAGCGCCTGCTCGGCGGGCGTGGTTGTTGCACCATTTTGTCGTTTTACGAAACGTCTTCTGCATTCTCTGCGGATGTACATGGACTGATTTGCTGATTTTGCACTGGAGTGAGACACTTCTGCGCAGTGCAGGTGCACAACCAGTTATATTTTACTATGATTATACGTTTTTTGACCGCCTCGTGCGCATGGGTTCAATCCGATGTTGCCGAGGCATAGATGGACAATTCCATGATGTTATACTTCATGTTTGTGTGTTAGAGTTGTCGCTGAGACCACTATACTGGTTGCGTACTTTGATAAACAGTATCCTTATTTGATTGATGCATAGATAGACATCTAGCCATTAAAATCCTTATTGTACAAAAGAAGAGGAAATATTTCAGATCATCGTGGTTTTTAACCCATGCGGATGCAGAATCAGAGATATTTTATTTTTCTGCATCATATTTGTCTCCGTTTCTTAACCAACTCCTTGCAATTAATCATTGTGTTTGTAATTTATATATATCCATGACTTAGCATGTACTGAGTTAGAAATAATGAATATTGTGTAATTTTGAAATTAAGCAATGCAGCATTTCAATGAATATCCCTTGTTAGTAATATGGTAGTGCTTTTTACTGAATAAGTCCCTTTTTTCTGCAAATGCATCCCTTCAAAATTTCACAAATGGCATTTTCTCTTCCTTTCAATTACATCATGTAATAAGTCATGCTATGCTCTTTATTGTTGTCTTATGTGTAATATCTGGTACCAAAACCAAAGTCAACTACCACCTAAACAGTGTACCCATTTATTCAATCTCCTTTTCTTTTATTTTTTAAACATTTTTTTAATTGTGCAACAAGCTCTGCTGTATGACTGTATTTAAAATACCAAGGATATTGGTGAAAACTTGCTCCTTGTGTCATTGTGTATGTTGCCCCTCCCCCATCATTGTGCAGGATGTGTTTATCCTTGCAATACCCCTGAATGCTTTACAGACGTATTAATTGTGCTTATGAATTCTTGGGCCGCTTCTCCACGCGAGTGCATCATCTCTTTTAAAGACAAAGTTGAATTCTAGTTTTGCAATTGAGTTGTGAAAGAAACTGCGTCCAAGCAACTAGGAAAGGTAGATTATTTGCACATAGAAAGAGGTGTCTGGTGTGAGATTGTGGAATCATTGAAATGGTAAGAATTTCACTCACTTTCCCCCACAAAGACACATGCACTGCACACAGAAATTGATACATGGGACCACACACACACACACACACACACTCACACGTTGCATTAATGTCCAGCCTAAACATTCTCTTTTTGTGTTATTTCTGATATGAGCGTATGTGAAGAACAATCCAGTTCAAGGAACCTTTCGTAAGATATTTTTTTCGTAACTTTTTTTAAAGAAGGATGAAAAAGCCCGCAAGTTATTGCTAACCTTTCCCAGACCTCAAGATTCTCTTTAAACCTTGAACTCTTCTATTTGAACTCCGAATGGAACATTTGGGAAGTGCCTGGTCGAAACTCACAAGCAGTCGCAAATTCCTCATCCATGATTGGGATCTACCTCCAAACCTAGAACGACCTTCATTCTGTTAATAGAGATTTGAGCAGTTCCAAGGGTTCATACCACATGCTTAGTCTGATATAGATATACTAGCTTACTTGTTGGTACACATATATAAAGGCGTAGTCATCATGACTAACTGCTGTCTTTCCAATCCTATTTTTAAAAATCTGCTATGATGAAGTATGGACTTACTTTATTATTATAGGGTTTAATTTTTTTAAAAGTTTCTCCTCAAGGGTAAATGTGGAGAAAAGTATCGAAAGTTCACCAGATTATAAATTGACAGTGTTGGCATGCTGAAAGCGTAATAGGTTAGTGAATAGGGGGCACAGCTTGGAATTGGGTTAGAGTTGAGAAATGGATGACCCTGTAGTGGTGGTGACATGTTAGGGCTGAAAAAGCATGTGCAGTATTAGATAAAAGAAGTAAGTTTTTCTCCAACAAAGAAGTTTTTGTCTTATTTCATTTAAAAAGACAGAGAGAAATAAAAATTAGATTATTCAACCATCATTGTCACCTGTCCCCCCCCCCCCCCATCTACTAAGGAAAATGTTAAATTTTACATTTTTTCTGTGTTTTTCCGTTCATATTAAGCTTGGAGTGTATCACATCTCTCTCTCTCTCCCCCTTTTTCAAATTGTCTGCATGTAACATTAGACTCCACATTAGACAATCTGATCCCCACTCCCAGCGGTGAATATTGTATATCGCTTGTTAGTTTTGTGCTGATCGGCCGATTTTCCTTTTTTAGGGCTGTTAAAAAAAAAGTAGGAAGTCCATCATCTGAGAAACAGTAAATCGTATTACCTCCCACGATCCGTTCCCCACGGTTGGGAAGTATTAGATAAAAGATGAACAGTACACCGATTCATTATCAGAGAATGAGCGCGGCATAACGTTACCACTCGGGAGAGATTGCTTCTGCCCCTGGCGCTGTTCTGGGAGTTACATGACAATTGATGGAGTATTGAAACACATATCGGTACACGATGGTTAAAGGCTTGTTCACATATGCAACGGCACACCCTTATCAAATTTTTTTCTGCGTTTTAATGAAATGTATTTTAAGGCGTTTAAAAATAAACAAAACAAAACAAATACTACAGCAAAAATTAAATCTTGTGTCCCTGGGTGGCAAAAAAAGTGTAGACCAATCAAATTCTTATAAAGTAGCTCAAAATATGACGTCATGAGTATAGTCGGTGAAGCATTTGACAAAACTCACCTTTAGTTGACTGTGAATGATAATGACACAAATTGCAAATCTCATCATAAGTGACACTGCAATATTGTCCCGTATGTGAACACTAAAAAAAAATTTGGCTTTGGTGCGGGGGTTTATTGCTGGATATGTGAACGAGTCGTAAAATGGGTTCATAACTTTCTACCTTATCACATTGTGACGTACATGTATGGGACCTCATTCACACTTGTTAAGAAAGTGCATCTTACAATTCTTTGTAGGGTGCCTCTGAATGTTTCAGCAAGGGCATTTTACTTAGCATGTGTTTTGTGTGCCTGTATTTGTTTATGTTTCATTCTGACCTATTACATCACAAAACAAATGACAATCATTGATCAAATTAGAGATGCCCCAGCGTCCAACTTCTGCTTCGTGTTTTTTCATAAAATTGTGCCTTCACTCCTGTACAAGAGCATGTGTATCAGTTTGAAACTGCCAAAAGCGACCTAATTTCACAGGATATTTTGGGGCTTTTGAAAAAGTTGAATGAAAATGGGTCGGGGATGAAATGCTCTGCCCATCCTTGTCCTGCATGTGCCATAAAGAAAAAGTCTCTTCAGAAACGAAGTCCTACAATCGCTAATTAAGGCAAGCAAGAATATTCCGTAACCACCTCAATGATGCCGTCTACCCACAATTTCAAGGTTAAAAAAACATAGGTTGCCCAAAGCAGCATTTGTGATTTTCCTCCTGTTGTTATCACAAATAACCTAGTTTAGATCAGATTTTCGAAGTAATGCAAAACCCTTTTCTCCTCGGTATCGTAGAAGGAAGAAAGCATTTGAAAGTTTTTAAACCCAGAATGTGATTAGAATGGAGGAAAAGGCAAAAACAGGCTTATTAGATCAAGTTCTTGCTAGGGATTTTCTCGCATGGTAGACGCTAGTGAAGATGTTTACATATGTTGTTCAGAGGGATGTGTCGACTTTTGAACGCAGATGTGTAGTACGAAGGATCAACGAATTGGCTTTCAGTTTAAATGTCCTTGAGTAGGGAAAAATGAATGCCATGCCCCTGGGTACTTTTCCATACTTGTGATATTTTGATACCTCATGCCTGTGTAATTCCTAATTTGAGATAATTGTGACTTAAGTCCCATCACCTGTCTGACGGTGACAAGTGAAGATGCACTTCTCAGCAGCAGTAGGGCTTTGGGATTTGTGAATGACTGGAAGGCATTGAGGGGTGTTTCCAGTGACGTCTGGGAGAAGGCATCGGGTTTCGTCCAGGTGCGAAAGCCGAAGTGTTCAATGTTGCGGGGATCCTCATTATTACATGCAGATTATCTGACATGATACCTGAAACCTTAAAGGCAATCTTTGATGGTACACCAGCATTTTTTTTTTTTTTTTTTGGGGGGGGGTGTGAGATAACCATCTTGAAGTTATATGAATTGAATATGTTGGAAGTGAATAACAACAGTCATGTATTTTGCAGTTTTGAACCATTAGAATAATAACAAATAGATTGTTACATGAATAAGAATGATATAGTTTATTATAAGATTTTGGACTTTGCAAAAGGATAACAAATTGAAATCCCTGATGGCAGTTAAACATTGCTTACAGATAATAATACATCACTTCTTTGCAGTAGAATTGGTCCAAAGTTTGTAAAGTAATTTTAGTTTTATTTCGAATAAGCAATCCCTTGTTGTTTTTTGCATGCCATTGCCAGAGATGCCAACTTTTCCTTTTTTAGTAACTGTTTTTCATCAAAATACTGCAGGTTTCATGGAAAATACCTTCTTTTTTTTGGAAATTGTATTACTACACATGTTTATTGCGGAAAAGGTGACAATACTATGCTCACTTCTTGCTTTTCTTCTTTTCCATAGCGCTTAGAGACTTAATTGTAATTTGCGCTGTATAAAAACTGAGTATTATTATTATTATTATTATTACTCTTTTTCCACCTAAAATACTTCTTTTCATCCCTCAAAGTACTGCAATGATTCTTACATGGTTGACATCCCTGCATTGCTGCTCTTGTATCCGTCAGCATGGGAGTAAAGGCAAAAGAAAAGTTCCCAAATGCATAGTCTTTAAATCTCCTAATCCAGGGGAGTGTTTTATGAAGTGTCTTGTCAGTGATTTGTACTGACAAATTTGCTCTTCACCAATCAGATGCAAGGATTTCAGTAGCTTATAACAGTTCAGTAAAATTACTGACAAGACACTTCATAAAATGCTCCTAAGATTCTGGCTGGATTTGAAGACTGAGACTCTTCCTGTTCATCATACCTTAGTCAGGTTACTGCAAAAAAAGGTTAGGGAATTGCCTTTTACAGCGATTCTCTCATCCGACTCACTTGCAATTAGAGAATAACGTTAGAAAAGCATAGATTTGGTAACAGAGAGCCATTTGCTCTTAACCTGAAAATAAGTTGCGATGCTTTGCTGCTAAGCCAGACAGTCAGGGAGGTGGAAAATCCTACGGTATTGTGTGTAAGACAACCTTGGTAATACAGCCGCCTAGGTGTTGATAGATCTTTGTACCTGCACCAGGGTCATCTTAGGTGGAAAGATTGTGATGCTCTTAGGGTGGGATATACTTGAATATTGACACAGTTTCCAGTGCTCCTTTACATACTGAACGTGTTAAGCGACTCCACCTATTATGCAGTCTTGAGCTGTGTGCATTTCAGGTGAAGTTGTATTTTTCCAGTTCACACGGAGTGACCCTGTGAATAAACTCATTTCCTGTTTTGCTCATTGTCTTCCTTCTAAACTTCTTGTGGACAGACACCGTATTCAATCAGGAGCAGTTCATATTTTAGATGCAGTTACCCCCTGTTCAGTTCATACACCATGAAGTTACTGAATTACTGGTTGATCTTCATTTTTTAATTGTTTTTCCCCTGTCAAGCTTTCCCTTTACAAAGAGAAAGAAAACATTTGTGCCATGACATTTGCAAAGCTAGAAGCAATACATTTGTCATGTTAACTTACGTGATAGCTGATCTGTTCACTCTAGAATTTCAACATTGTGTAAGCTTTAGGAAAGGGTACGATATAATGATCGTGTAGTAGATCATAGTTGTGCTCGGGTGCATTGCATACCTTAGAAAGCATTCATACATTCTTGCATTTTAATGGCTAGAATCAAGTCGATAATGACATATATAGCAGAAAAATATACTGTTTTGTAGGTTTTTCAAAATACATTTAACAGATGCAAGACTATAGCACATTGTGAATAATCAGTTACTCCACAGTTCTCCTCTTTTTTGTTGATATTTAATGAATTCTTTTCTCTCTGTAATTCCCTGAACTGGAGCAAGGGAAGAGTGCCGTAAAGATGCAAGTACCATTTTTATATTTCCCCAGTGATGTTGACTATTCAATTAACCCATTCATGACAGGAATTATTTAGAGCCTAATTTGATCAGCTTTTATTCTTCAAATTGGCAACACCAACATTTTTATTTTATTGCTACATTTTTCTTATAAAATCGTCATGTATCTGAAATGAATATAAATTGACAGAAATTATGAGAAGTCAAAAAGTTGCCAATTTGCAGGGGAAAACGGTGGTTTTAAATTTTTCTATCACATTGCCAATTTAAGGATTTTAATGCTTATTTTCCTTTTAAAAGTTTTCAGCATCAAACAACAAATATTGACGCAACCAAAATGGGCACAGTTTGTGTAAAAATTTTTGCTCTTTCTGCTCATGTATTTGGTATGATTTTTAGGGCTTTTCATCAAAAGATATTAGGCCAAACCACAAAATGTGGACCTCTGTCATGAATGGGTTAAGGTCTGCCAAGTGTGATATTGGCAGATGGACTAGACATGCAGCAGAGATGTATCATTCTACTTAGAATCTACCACTTGTAAATAAGATATTTTTTTGTTTTGTACATGTTTTGTACATGGTACCAAATTGTATTGTTAAACTATTTGATTGAGGACAACAACTCCTTCACCTTAGTGATTTTCTTTTCTTTCTTCTATCCATGTGTCAATTGTTTAGCTTTAGTATATGTTAACCCATGGCAGTGCAGTGTCTCCTTTTCGTGATGTTTTTGCAGTACCCTTTTAATTCAGAATGCTAAGAATTTGACATGATGCATGAACATAAAAGAGCTAAAATCACAATTAACTCTTACGGTGCCAAGGGGTTTTCAAATGCCTGCAAATCTTCAACAGTAACTCCTATACAAATATGTTGTACACAAAAGTTGTGGAAAATGTATTACCCTTTCAAATGAAACCATAGTATTCCTATTAATTCAGTGGCATGCATGAAAATTATTGTGAAACAGCACTGAGCTTCCCTCTTGACCTTTACGTTTTCTTTCCTCATTGGTTTGCTATTGTTTTATACTAAAGTGACAATGTGTAATCACCATTTTCCAGTGCAAATTGGCAGTTTTGTTTTTTCTATGAAACATTGCAATTTTCGTTCACATTAGTTCATTTGAGAAACGTTTTCATCTCTAAAGCTACAGTATGTGGGAGTGAAAAATAAGAATAATTGTCGCCAGTTTTACGAGGGATAGCTGATTAACGTAAGAAAACGCTGAATTGCTATGGGTTAAACAATTTTGTATACATGATGTCTGTGCATAGTCGATGATCATTGTTACCTAGGGGTGGAGAGATATTTGTGTTTAGAGTATGTAACCTTTTATGTTATGTCCAACTTGGAGAGCAGGCCTCTAAAGAGAGAAAAAAAAAACACCAAAAAACAAAAAACAACAAAATTGAAACCAAAAAAAAAAAAAAGTATTTTGTTTTATTTTATTGCAACCAGCAGTGTTGAATATTGCATGGATAGAAAATATGTTCCTTTGTCAGACATACACTGTGCTTTGAGAACCCTTTAGATTTCTGTGTGAACAATGTATTTTCAACCAGCCATATCATATATTTATAGCAGTGGCCCTATAAATTTGATATGAATTATGAACTGCAGGAAATTTTAATAGGACCAGGGGGTATTTCACAAAGCTGTGCGCAAAGTTACGCATGACTTTCAAAATGACGTGAATATGGAAAGCCAAGTGGGATTCTCAATCATGTTTAATCGGATAAGCTAAGGTTAGAATATGTAGATTAACATTATCATTCTTTAAAAAATAACAAGTTTTTAATGTGAATTATAGCTTTTGCCAACAATGTAAATGAGATTATGAGAAATACAGGCACACTGTGGTAAAACAAGAGGAAAAACTTTGGGCATTCCATTTGGTTGTTCATTGTTAAGTTGTTCGTGAATTCACGCAAAACTTTATGCACAGCTTCGTGAAACGCCCCCTATGTTTAGTAGATGTCCATTTTTCTTGTTTGGGAGTATGGCCATTGCAGAGCTTGTTTTCTGCTCCAAGAGGAAACAGGTATGACCGTCGGATGTGTGAAAAAGGATGGTCGGTAATATTCTTTGTGGTTTGAACAGGTCATCTTATCTGATGCATTTGAATTGGCCACATTACAAAATTATAACATTAAGAATTATTATATGAAGAATTATGGTAATAAGGTGTATTTATGTGCTGTTAAATTTTATATAAGTCAAACATAGGTTTTATATGAAAAACTGGTTTTACAAGAATGAAGTCATGGGATGGTATTGTTGAATGATTGGCATTTATGTTTGTTTGTTATTTTCCGAATGTTCATAAAAGTATGAATCTTTTAAGCAGGAAATACAAAGAATTTTGAGCAGATGTTGTATGAATACATGTATCAGAATTTGAAATGTGAAAAATTTGAAGCATACTAGTATAGGATACCTGTAAATCTATCCATGCAATATTCCGTTGGTAACATGTCTAATCTGGGCCCCGTTTTCTTAAAACTTGTCATCAGTAACAACTGCCACATTTCTATGACAAATTTCAGTAGCTTATAACAGTTATTGCAACTTGTTATTGATAACAACTTTTATGAAACAGGGCCCTGGAGTGAGAATGGATATAAAGCGGGGGGGGGGGGGGGGGGAATATGTAATCACCCAAACCCTGCATATAAAGCCACCTTTCCAATGATTTATTGAACAAATTGTTAATTCTTTACAAACCTTCACGAGGAGTTTTGAAATTTACCAGTGTCATTGTCCAGACTTACGTCACACAGAAAAAAGAAGAAGGAACGTCTTGCTCAGTGAATCCAATGCACAAATTGTTAAAAATTTGAATGCCTCTTCTATATTGGTCACTTGTAACAACCCTACACTTACCGTAGGCTAGCCTTTCATAGCAACATGAAATGTATGCTACGTATATTTTCATTACTTCATTAAATACTTCATTTCAAAACAATAAATACATTTCAATACTTCATTTTAAAAAGTACATGTAATGACTTGATATGGATAAATAGTGTTTTGTTAGTAGGATGCTGTGGTTAGAAGTCTCCAATATTAAGAAATAATTTGTGATTGGGTCTCCAAGCTGAAGCATACCTGAAAGTTTATTCCTTTTTTTTTTCTTTTAGCCTCAAGCAAGAGAAGATATATCATGCTTAAACATGATATATGTCCACCGTGCAATCTCACATTCTTCTCTGGCTAAATTTGGGCTCAGTTTCAAACTAAACCAAACAAAAATGATTGATTTTGTTTTGTTGAGAGTATTTTTTTCTTTACTATTTTTTGTGGTCTTTGATATTCTCAAGTTTCCATCATCCATTCTTACCCATGTTCAGGCATCGTTTTAACTTAATATCATTGTAAACTAACACTTAGTAGGGAGCATGAACAGCCCCCTTATCCTGTACTAAAGATTTGTGTCCTGTTCACACATCGTATGTAATCAATGCACTTGTATTAAGTCTATGGGGATCTTTTGCCATGTTCATAGGAAGCACGTAGGCACATTCACACAAGGGTCATGGATTGGGTTCATGGCCCCTGTCAAAAAGTGAGTCGTGGAAACGCACCATGCACATGATTCTGTTGTTATATGCATACTCACATTGATAATCTCGATAGACATTGTTACCCACTGCTGGTTAAATTTTGCTTAAGTTGACTTACCTTAGCACAGTTTATGTTTATGAATATCATCATATTGTTTGTGAAAAATTCTACCCCATCCATATATCATACGGAGATGAGATTTGAACAATAAATTGAATATGACAGTTATGTGGTCAATAATTTTTCCTCGGTGTTCACTTGTGCTCTTTTCTACATCATTTAACCCTAAAAAGAATGGGGGGGGGGGGCATTATGGCCCCCTCAACAATTTTTGGTGAGAAATGTGAACCGCCGCATTTCACGCCACGCCACGTCCTGACGTGACCTTTTGTGACCTTATGTCAGCGTTTTGTGTACAAAACAATTGGGAAAATGCATTTCCTCATATTCTTCCATTATCTTCTATAATTTCTTCTTTGAGCTGTTATTATCTTTTCTAACTGAATAGTGGTCCAGATAACATCCTGAAACAGCAAACTTGAAAAAACAAAAAAAAATAAAGTTGAAAAACAGAGAAATACATAAGAAATTCTCAAAACAATAGAATACATAAGAACGTAAATTAAGAATTTTTTCTTTCCTAATAATGTTTGTCATGTTTATAAAGAACTTCTTGCATAGAAATTTCATCTCCAAAGCCTTTCATTACTTAATTATCACTCAAAATATGATTTACACATATAATTATTTCATTTCATTTCATTTTATTTGACCAATTTAAAAACAAACAAATCTATACATATAAATGCATAAATATAACAAAATAAATAATTGAGTATAATCAATCATAACATAAAATGGTCAGGATTAGGCCTACCCTCCCCCCCCCCCCCCAAAAAAAAAAAAAAAAAAAGCGAGAGCTTGTCAAGTGGGGTGTTCCTAAAAGTAACAGACCAAAAAAACCAAATAGTCGAATTAATTACATAACATAAATCAAAAGAATATGACAGACACACAAAATACACACATCATCACATCACATGCACACACATACAACAAACACACACACACACACCAGAATACATCTCAGTATGTAAAATGTGTACTTATAAAATGGAATAAGAGGGAAAGGCAGAGAGAAGAATAAACAGAAGATAACAGAAAATAGGAGGAAGAAAGGAATGTGCAGAGGATGAAATTAGCATAAATTATAACGTAAGTTGACAAAATAAAGATTAACATAAAAAAAAATAACGTTGGTGTTCTTTACGCGATTCTTAATGTCCGTGCAAAATTTTACGTCGATCGGTCATGTCGCGGCCGAGATATCGAGGCCACCTCCAAAATAGCCCAGTCTTCTCAGGGTTAAGTCTTGTTGGGTTAACGTGTGGAGTATTAATTGATTTAGTATTTTTTACAGACTCTAGCAGACCTTAGTCTTCGTGTTCAACGGGCTAAGATTGTAGCTTCTTTTGCTTGGGCAAGTTCTTATTCACATTACAATACTGCCCTACTTTTGACAAAAGGAAGCAAGTGACAAAAGTGACATTTCCTGTAAAAGAGCAAAATGTGTATGTCATGTACACTAACAATGCAATACCATGATGTCTTGCCTAATACAGAGAGAGAGAGAGAGAGAGAAGAAGAAGAAGAAGAAAAAGGAAAAGCCTGGAAGCCTCGCAGGCTTCGCTCCCTCACATTTTAAGTAATGCCGGTTATATTTTATTTTAACCAATGCCGGTTATATTACAATTATGAAAGGAAATTGGTTTCCATCTTGTCTCACTATCCAATGTTGTACACTCATAAAGTGTTAGTAATATAAATGCTAGGTGTCGAGCGGCAAGCTGACCTAAATGGGATGAATTTTCAGGAGACAATGGCCTGCGACCAAAGCCCATTCCTATTATACCCACTAGAGAACGGAAGACGCCGATAAACGGTAACATGGTGTAACAACTAACAATACACAAGAACCTGTTCTCACTGAGTACAGATAAAAGTTCCATTTGTTCTCACTCAGTCGCTATACCCTTGCTCATAAAATCTAGAAACGATGTTTTCGAGCAAGAAGCGCTCTAGACAGCTAGACCTATTCCCGCTGCGAGATGCCCGAATATCATATCATTTCTGCAATGATGTACATTATACATGTTATAAAAACCATCTAGTGTATTTTGGTGGCAAATGTATACGTTGTAAAGAAAACAGGATTTTTTTTTTAGGGGGGGGGGGGGTTGGTCGGTAGCTCGCTTCACTTGCTCACGTCGCTCGTAGAAACAGAATGGTTTTGGACAGCAAATAATGAGCCAAAATAGAATAAGGTAGATAGGTGGTCGAATATCTTATTTATGATATCTTTGAGGCTTATCAAAGAGTGTATAATTTTCCTCGCTTTCTGCACTCCCTCGTATAATATTTAGATACAGGATGGTTTGGAAAGTCAAACGAATTGGGCATGGAAGCAAGGTGACCGAATATATAATTTAGAATCCAAGGGACCTGTGGTATAATATTATTTCAATGACGAAATAATGCTTTAACATCAAAAGAACGTATTTTCCCTTGCTCGCTTCACTTCTTCGTAATATTTGAAACAGGGTGGTTTCGAAAGGCAAACGATCGGACCAGCAAGGTGCTATAGAAATAGAGTCATATTTGGCAGCGAGGTGACCAACCATTCAAATAGCTTATAGGCCCTAGAGTGTATTTTGATGACAAAATAACAGCTTTTTAATGCCAAGAAGTGGTTATTCTTCGTTCCCTTGCTTCGCTCGCTCGGTAAAAAGAGGTTCATAATCTAGCAAGCGTCATTTCCCACAAAGTTTAAAAGCGCTTTGCGGCCCCTAGACATTCCATTGAAGTAATTAGGATCTACATCTGCGATATTGTTTGAAAAGAATTTCTTTTGTGGTAGATCAGGGGTAGATTAGACTTAGAATGCAGCAAAACTCGAAACTACAGACACCCCCATTTAAAATGTTCTAGCGACGCCCCTGTCTCTGCGTTCCTTCGCTTTGTCCATCTTTCAATTTTGACCCACCCCCTCTCCACACCCTTCCCCAGCTCGGTCGCTTAGCTCCCTCGCCTCCCCCAACCACGAATACGAATCGACACCCACGGCCTCTATTTTGTAATATTCATACAATTTTCAAGATGAAACGAATAGAATAGTAAATTGCAGTTGTAACCCAGAGCTGCACATTGATTTTCCATGATTTATTATCTTCTGCGCATATACAGCAACAAATCGCTGTCTCACTTCCCTTCCGGCTAAATGGCGGTGATCATCATGAGATCAAAGTGGAGAAATTTGCACCGAATGTTATTGAGATAGCTTATACAGTCACATTTGCATGAAATAATTAACACAACGATGAATGTCCATCTCTAGTAGGTCCATGGTCCATGGCAGAGGCTTGCTATACGAAGAATCATGCATGCAAAGTGATTCCTTATTGAGATACAATGATATGTTGGCATGGTTGAAAAGATACAAACAATATTAAACTGAAAAAAAAAAGCTTGTGAAATTTTTTTTTGTTTAAAAAGAAAAAAAGATATTTTATGTCTTGTGTTATATTGGAAATAAAACCTGAACTTGAATACTTGAAAAAGAAGGAGAAAGGAAAACCGAGAGAGTAAGAGTACATGACAGTGATGGAACGGCATTGAAACCTACTCCCTCCATTTTCATCCTTCTGACGTTCGTAACTGAGTGCTTCAGTCGTAACATGAGAAATTATCGGCGACGCACAATTTTCTAAGTATCATAATAAACATTATTTTAGAATTTTAGTCCTCCAAACTGAGAAGTGCTTTGGGGTGTTCATACTGAGAAAATCGAAGGAATTTAAACCCCTTCGAATTTTTCCCAACACTGAAAATATCAAGTTTATATCGCTGCCCGACTGTGATAAGCTTGCATGCAGTATTGGCATTTTTGTCACCCCTCCCCCATGGAACCCTGCTACGAACAGGTTTAAGATAACGATTAAGATAATAATACTAATAATAACCATGATGATATTAATACTGAGTAAAGAGCACATATGCACTGGAAAGAAAAAAACCGTATATCGTAAAATACCGCTTATAAAGGCGCATCCAAAGTTTGGTGATATAATTTGAGATTAGAAAAAAAAAGAACATATGAGGCGCCGCTGGCTTCAGTTTTTTTTTTCCTGCGAACACGTGATATGTTAAATGTTCAAAGACTCTTCCTTGACGTCATCCCAAACGGCGCCAAATGCATGCATGGTGAAAACGGGTTATAAAGTTAACTAACCGTGATTCCATCCTACATGCACTCTACGCACACCAATAACGCTGCCCTGGTCGTGGGCGAAAATGACCACGTCGATGGGCTCCACGGGCGCGCTAAAATCGGAGAACACAAGTGTCAGAGTAGCGTGACGGCCGGGCTCCTCAATGGGTGGTAACCCAGTCACACCACAAGACCCACACCGGACAGACAGCCCTGATTACATTACTCCGAGCGATCAAGAATCGGTCATTTTGAATCGGTTGGCCAGTGTGCATGATGTTGCGACTGAGGTATTTCTGGATGATGCGCTAGTCACACAGATGATAACGACACCGGGGGAGCGTCTCATGAAGTTTCTTGTCAGTAATTTTTACGGACAACTGTTATAAACTACTGAATATCCTTGCATCTAATTGGCTGATAGCAAATTTGTCAGTAAAAATCACTGACAAGACGCTTCGTGAAACGCTCCCCTGTCCGACAGCAGACCAAGGAAACGATTTCATTACTCGGGTATCGGTTGGTTCGCAGTCGGTTCGGTGGTGTGACAAGGGCATCACACGAAAGAAGGTCACAATGTACTACATTCAAAACATGTGGCATACTGTGTCTCTGTCTACACATTAGTTAAGCTGTGACTTTGGTCGAACTTGCCATTAGCCATTCAAGCTGATCACATAGTAGCGGATGGTGGGCAGTTGTGGAGAAGGGGGGGATCCGACTCGTGCCCCCTTTAAAGCCCAAATGGCATCATTTAACTCTTTATGGGCAAGCCAAAGATTTTTCATGTGAGAGATTTACCAAAGATTTTATAATAATCAAAACGTTTCAAATTTCAGGTGCAAAATGAATCTCTACAGGGTGTCCAGTTTTCATGCAGCTACCCAAGCCCAGAAATGGGTATTTTACAAAACTTTTGTGTTGAAGCAATCCAGAGCAATCCTTCAGCAAATAATATTATTATGCGTATTGTTTTGTGCCAGTTGGCACGTGTGGCAAACGTCAGTCTTGGCAAATTCATGAAACTTATGAAAGAACACAACTCCAAGTTTGTGCCCCTTTTGGCGGCGGGGGAGAGGGGGGGGGGGGGATGATGACATTTTTTTATTAGCTGGTCTGAAAATATTTTGAACAAAGCACCCCCTCTTTTACAAAATTCTGGATCTGCCTTTCTAGTAACTTATACATATATGTATATGTCGTTTAGTGTAATTTTTCTTCTTTGGGAGTATTATTGTCAAGCCGAATCATTTTATCTCTCCTTTTGTCGACTGCATCAAAGAATTTGATATGAATTTTTTCCTGGTGCTTTTATTAAGTTGAAAAGTATTTTCGTTCCAAACATGAAGTACTTAGTTTGATCATTGTTTCAGGTCAAGTCGTTCGCTTTCATCCTGTAACATTTTCATATTCAGTTGAGTATTTGTATGATTGAGGCGAGTTTTATGATAAGGATCATTTTACCCCATCCTCTCTATGCACACCCTTCACCTCAAAAACAACGGCAAAGAATAAAAAAAGATAAAGAAGCCAGAGTTGTTTCGTTATGATCTGCAAGAAAGGCAATGCAAATGTTTCATTAAAAATTTAAAAGTGGGCAGTCATTGACAGGAACTACTCAGTTATCTAATTCTGTAGTGCCTTAATTGTTTAATACGGATATTAAACGACAGAGTCTGTTTTTTTTTTAGGGGGGGGCAGACAGATATAAACACAACTGAAAGATGTTCATAGAAAAGAGTAACCCTTTTTTCCGTCCATCTCCCGTATGACACATGAAATATAAATAATGCTAAGTTACATTAAATATTTCTCGGTGGTCGGTACAGTGATCATGTTTTCCATAAATCATGTAAATAGCGAAAATATACGTCCTGTACAGCTACTGTCTCTGGATGATGCCCTCAATTAGATGTTGTCAATTCTTACAAGCTCTCTCTAAATAAATAGGATTTACGGTGATCTCAGAGACGAATCAATTACGACATTTGTGACGGAGAAAGGAAGAGAAAATCACGCACGGAACCGACAAGGGTGCATGTGGGAAAATTATGTTTTACAATAGGCCTACATGCATGGGTAAAATATCACAGTTTCTATATTACAGTTCTTTTGAGCGCACTTAACACCTTTTAATGTTCTCCAGCAATTTTTCACTCTCACTTCGATTGATTGGATATCATGTCATCTTTCTTTAGAAAATGGATGAGAAATGAAATTGAAATTGAAATTGAATTCTTAAACCGTGTCCCACAAAAAGCCATGAAGGTGCATTTGCCACCCTCAACCCGGGAGTATAGAGAGCGAGTATACCTAGAACGGGATATTTTGAATGCTCTGCGCACGGCAGTCGATAGTATAGCACGGCAGATACCAATAAACAAAGAGCCACTGTTTTGCCTCTACAATTTTGAGGGAGGTGCATTTCGGTTTTCGTTTGTTGAACAATGAAGTATGTCATTCAAAACATTACTTAAAGGTCAAGGCCACAACGAGATGAAGTTCATTTTGATAAAAAAAAGAGTAAAAATTTCCAAACCAGACAGTGAAATTTTGATGACAATTGGATGAAAAATAAGGAAGTTATGAATTTTTGAATTTTCGCTATTTTTTTGCAAAACAGTTTTTGAGCAGTCGATATGAATATTCAGTAAGTGAGTTGATGATGTCATATCTTCACAATTTTCCACGCATTATGAACACAGAAATGACCAAATTTTTTTATTTTTTATCATAGAAATGTAAATGTTGTCCTGAATACTCCTTACATACTTAGAAAATGATATTGAGTCTAATATGTGTAGACATGATGGATGACTTTTCTATTTAAGTGAAAAAAGAGAACATTTTCTGAAATTTCTTTATAGATGTGAAGAATAGTGAGGGTATGACATCATCAAGGCATTCGTTGAATATTCATATCGACTGTTCAAGAACTGTTTTGGGAAAGAATTAGTGATACTTTGAAAATTCATAACTTCCTTATTTTTCATCTGATTTTCATCAAATTTTTATTGTTTTATTTGGATTTTAAACATTCTTTTTACTAAAAAAGAACTTCATCTTCACCCTTTGAGTTTTCCTGACTGAATTGACAAAAAGTAATAAAGAAATCCCAATGACCTGTCATCATAGTTTAATGACCGGCCAAGTTAATATTAAGTAACTTTATTAATAGATTGTTAGTCTGTAGACTTTGAGATGAGGGAGTTATCAAGTGACAAAGATCATACGTCACAATTGATTTTTAAGCATTTGCATCCGGGCATTAGCATGATATTTTGAAGTATACGCCAATACCTTATAGATAGTTCTTACTAACCCCCTCCCTGCACTATTTGCATATACTAAATAACGAGTGCGTTGAGGACAAGCATTAAAGCTGTGTATCTGATGGCAAACGAGACTCCGCAGAATAGAAATGAACCGTCTCGAGAAAGCAAGTCAATTGCCTGCTTGACTTTCGTTTGAACGGTGTCGGGACACTATTAATTTGCACAAGAGAGGTAGTAACACGTTGAGGATGTACTAGTACATGTGTGTATATAGCTGGAATGCTTCGCTGGAGGACTTTCTAGCGGAAGTCCGATGAAATGTAGGACTGCGCGCTGTTCCTTTCTAAAGCCGGACGCGACCAAATTAAACAAAATGGCATTTGTTCAAAATAACAGTGGAGCGCCAGGAGCATCAATTCTGATGGACATGAGCGCTTTATAAGAACCCACCATTCTTATTTTGTATTTAATATGAAGGTTTAAGAAAGTAAAATTATCTTACTCAAAGTTCGGAATAATGTTAGGAATGCTAAAATCGAAATTTTGGTTAATTGCAAGCCTTGTGGTCAAGTAAAAGCAAAATTCGGCTTCAAAGCCAGTAGTAATATATGACGTCACTACGATTCGGAATTGGTTTCGCTTTTATTCCTACAAGGAGGCTTGCAATAGCCCGGAATTTTCATCTCATTATTCATACGACTATTCAAAACTTTGATCATTGAGATTTCACATGTTTGAATGTTCATACTATAACAAAATTTTTCCCAAATCGGATCGCAGAGGGATCTTACCGTGTGCAGTAGTCTTAAAGGCCTGCAAACGTGCATGGATCCAAGGGTCCGTGGTATGGGTGTCTGCTCTTTTTTGTTTTTCTTCGACCAGTTCCAGTCCCCTCACAATTTATGCCTGAAGTGGATCTTTACCTTCCTGTCATCCTCCCTGCCTCCCTCCACCTTTTTTTTCTCCCTTGCCCGTAAGAACTTTTTATCAGTATCTATTTCTGTTTTCATGTTTTAAATATTTAGTTCTCCTTCTACTTTTCCTCCTCTTTCTCTCTCTTTCTATCTCACTATCCCTTCTACCTTTCATTCTCTTCCTCTCTCTACATCGTTCTCTCTCTCTTCCTATCATGTCGCTTTTCCCTTTCTCTTATCTTTTCCCCTTTCTTCCCCTTCTTCCCTCAATAGCTTCAAGAAAATTGAAGAAAATACCAGTAATATCAGCATTTTTTGAAAAAAACTAGACCAACATTAAAAGAAAAAATTTTCAAATGAAAATTATTCCATCATCATACAGTTAATACCATGAGCTTAAGCAAATACACATTTACAGTTTTTCTCGTAGAAAACATTTCCGTATTGAAGTGCCTAGCATAGACGCCGGAAGCAATCATTCGAAACGGGGGGGGGGGGGGGAATCGATTTTTGCCGCCCCCAGGCCCCCTCGGAAGAAAAAAAAAGAATTTTTTGGATCATAAGTATGTGAAATGAGCATACTGACATGATTAGTGCTCTAAAATGCAAACTTTCATCATTCAAAAATCAAAATTTTCTTACTCGGTCGCTACGCTCCCTCTTATTGTAATTAGAAGCAACGTTTCTCAGTATTTAGAAATTCTGTCTATCATCTATGAAAAAGGGGTAGATGCTTGCTTCATTCGGGGTATTATTTTCATAGGCGCTGGAAGCGGGGGGTTGGGGCAGGGGGCAATTACCCCCATCATTCGAAAGGGGGAAAATCGGATTTTGCCCACCCAGGGCCCCCCTCGGAAGAATTTTTTTTTTTTTTTTTGGATCATATACAACCATGTAAAATGAACATATTGACATGATTAGTGCTCTAAAATGCACACTTTCAGCATTCAAAAATCAAATTTTTTTACCCGGTCGCTACGCTCCCTCATATTGTAATTAGAAGCAACATTTCTCAGTATTTAGAAATTCTGTCTATCATCTATTAAAAAGGGCAGATTCTTGCTTTATTCGGGGGATTATCCCCCCCCCCCTCCTCAGTATCCTCATATTGGCATAAGGGTGCTCGTATTTTTTTCATATTTGGGCAATGTCAGGTGATTTAGGACAAAAGTCGATGTACGAAATCAAACCATGATGATGATATCAATGAAAACAAATTGATAATCATTTACTTCTGTCTTTGCGTTTAGGTTAGTATTTATTCGATTTTTCCATTATTCTCTTTTTTTTTATTATGTTAAAATCACTAAACATACTCATCCTTGATTGTTTTACGCATCTAAGCAAAAAAAAAGATTACTTGTAGATGAAGAAGAGGGTATGTGAGCAGAGGAAGAGAGTATATTCGGTCATCCGTTCTCCTCTCAGCTACCCCTTCCATCTTTTCCCTTCCACACCCTCCCCCTCAAAAAAAAAAAAAAGAAAAAAGGAAAAGGAACAAAAATCACAACCGCGCCATCTCATACGCTTTTCAACTTTTTCGTTAGTTTCGGCTGTCATAGCAGAATGTAAATCGCATGTCATCTTGAAGATCATCCGACGGCGATATATAGCTAGCTTTACTTAGGTACAGGCACGGAACTATGCCAAATATTAAAAGAAAGAAAACGTGGCGTATGGGAGTAAGAATATCTCGGCACGAATGAGGGGTGGGGTGCAGTCATCGAGTATCTCTCAATTTCTAATTACATTTTCCCCCTGATGCCAAAGGTTTTTTTGTTACAAGAGCGCGTGTGTGGGCGTTTGTGTGTGTGTGTGTGTGTGTGTATTTTTGAATAGCGAATTGCTACTTCGCCAAGATCTTTTGAAAATTGATTTGGGAATAAAGATGTCAAACCTTCCATGTCACATATTTATATCTTTTAGGTTTCTCTTCGATTTAATGTATTAATTTCTGTTGTTGTCGTCGTTGTTGTTGTGGCGGTTGTCCTCTAGAAAAATATGAGCTTGTGAAATGAATGAAAGGAACGATTTCCTTTATTTTTTTATTTTAAAAAATAGTTATTTCCATGAGACTCGCGGAGGTATCTTGAGAATAAAAAATGAACTAATCCTTTAAATTAATATCTGTAGTTAGTGGCAAAAAATTCCAAATTCCTAGATGCAAGTCGTGAAGACGATTTTGTCCGGAAAAAAAAAAATGTCGCTGGGAGGGGTGCTTACCCCTTTTCTTCCCCTGGCTGCGCAACGGAAGCCCGACTGCCATGTTCAACTCTAACACCCTTTCTATCTTGACCCAGTTGAGTCTCCCGTTGTCATTGTTTAAGACTGTATTCTATGTTCTGCTTGGTCACCGTATCCAGGCGGCTCTATTACAATCTGTCCAAAATGTCCTACTTACAGGAGGGTGGACGCAGAATGTAAGCACAAACTGAGTCATGGACCCTTGTGGAAATGCCTTCATAGTTACAAAAACTAATCTTTGGATGCTTTTGGGAGGGAAACATATTTTTCTTTTTTTCAGAATTGTAGGACATTTACCTTCCGTTCACCTCCGTACATAATGTTTGATATTTTCAGACAGTTGAAAAATATATTTTGCTGAAAGGCGCAATGATAACAATTGTCAAATATGATTGCATAATAAAACTTGTTGGTTATTTTGAAAAAAAAAATCTTCAGATGTAGAGCTAGGTCATACTTTACATTAAATCAGTTGTGTATAGACTTCGTACAGGCATGACAGGGAGCAGTAGACGAAAGTCATATTTTTAAAAAACAACACACAAACATAAGTTGTGTACAGAATGCGAACGGGAGCAGAAAATGAAAGTGCCCCTTTTCCATTTCTTATCGCTACATATGTTTAACATTAAGCACCGTAGAAATGATTTTCACTAAATTGCCCGCAAAAAGCAATTTCAGTAGCCTTGCGACCCTATCAATTACAATGGCAATCGGAAAGTGATTATGGGCAGTATAGGGTATTTATTGATAATGCCCATCGCTTGATTTTTCTTTTCATTTACAATCATGTTAATAAGAGTACGTGAGAATAAGCTCAGTTATACTAATCTGTCAGTGAAATTTTCATCTTTCTATCAGCTGATTTTAGAAAACATTTACTAAACATGCTAAATGTTTATAAACTCGGAAAGTCATATTTAAGTATGTATTTGAAGAATTACATCGTAAAATTGGTTCAGCGCCATTTTTGAAAACTTTAAACTAAGGGAACCATGATCGCAAGAGACAAAGTAATGCCTTTGGAATACCTATAATTATTTTAAAGGTATATGTTTGAAGTATAATTATAAAAAATATCACGATTTTTTAAATCAATGTTTTCATTATTTCGGCAGCTTTAAAGGTAAATATCTCAAATTGACAAAAATGGATATAACCCGTTTTGCGACGAAACTCTTCAGTTTATCATACTGTTATTGGCTTGCATCACCGACGTTCTCCTTTTCCTTGTACAATGATAACATTAGGTTATCTTCCTTAGATGTTTAACTATTTAGGTTGAAACGGAAGTCTGTCATGGTTGCCTTTGGCCAGTATTCTTTTTTATTTCACATATCTTAGGTTCTC
This sequence comes from Echinometra lucunter, assembly GCA_029962745.1. NCBI lineage: Eukaryota > Metazoa > Echinodermata > Echinoidea > Camarodonta > Echinometridae > Echinometra > Echinometra lucunter. The sequence goes on from CM057165.1 coordinate 6,261,873, forward strand.
ACTCTCTTTAAATCTTTTTTTTTTTTTTTTTGTAATTTCCATCTTTTATTAACTCCTTCCCCCCCCCCGCCATATACTTACAATAATATTGTCATGATTGTAGGGCCCGCAGGGTTAGAGCAGTGGTAATACTGATGTTGATATACCCTGGGTTCTTAAAAACCCATTCATCATGATTATTAACAACTGAAAAACTTTCTTCAAAAAGGCGTTAAATCCATTTTGGTAACCTGGGAGAAAAAAAATGCATTTCTTTGTCTTGAGTTTGAAAGTGTGTGAATGGAAACTTAAAATTCCAAAGCATTATCTCTTCTATACTTTCTGATAACTTTGCTTCAGATTCTTATTCATAGCAAATTACTCCAGCTGAAGAATGCAATGGCGTTAACATTGATAACTCAACTTTGATTTAAAAAAATCCGAATTTAGCGCCGTTTGGAAGCAAGTTCTTCAGTTAAAGGCCTTAAACATCATTTTCATCAAGAATGTTTTGAGTCCTCCTTGTCTGTCCCCTGTTGCGTAATGAGCCAAATAATTTCTTTGGGGCTGCGCTTTGACGGTAGTTAGGAGGGGTCCAACTGCTGACAAGCAAGCAAGCAAGCAAGCAAGCCAAAAAAAAAAAAAAAAAAAGAGAGAAGGAAGTCCTCAAGGAAAATGAGGATTGAGTGAATAACAGGGGTGCCAGTCGGTTAGATCGATGAAATAGAAAAAAATCTTGGTCGTGAAAATGGGGGGGGGGGGGGGGGAGCAGCTCTAACCCCGAACCCATGGGTGTCGATCCCGGGGAGGGGGGGGGGATGGGCCGTACAATCATCATCCCCCCAATAATTCACCATAAAAAATGAATAATTTCATAGCCTCCTATAATCCTAAAAAAAACCACCAAAAGTAAAGACATAGACAAAGAGAATAAGGAGCAAAGAAGCAATTTTAAAAAGGAAAAAGAAAAGGCTTTCAGCGCTAGCTCGCTTCGCTCGCTCGCATTTTAAGTACTTCATCCAATGATGTTATAATACTATCTTTATGAAAGCAAATCGGTTTGCATATTGTCATTCCATCAAATAGTATGCTATTATTGTTCTACTCGCATTTAATATCTTTTATCTTAACCAATGTCGGTTAATATTTTTTTATCATGGTTTATCATGAAATGAAACTGATTTGCATCTTGTCTTTCTATCCAATGTTATACATGTACTGTTATAATATAACTGCAAGGAGTCGAACGGGAAGAAAACCCATAACAGAAAAAATTTAATGGAATAATGGCCTGTGACCGGTAGCCTATTCCTATCTTACCAAATATGAGAAGGGATCGGATGCTAATAAAATGTACAGTTATTAAAATCATAGAATTGGAGTAACAGTACACTATAGAACCTAGCTGTTCTCAGTATTAAAAATAGCCCTTTCTCGCTCTCTCGCTCTGCTCGCTCATAGAAACCAGATCAGGAGGCAAGTGCTCTTTTCCCCTCAGCAACATGTCCGAATATTGCAATATTTTTACAGCGAGATGTAAAGCGTTTCTCGAATACAGCTAAATGGTACATCATAAAATGCATCTAATTTATTTTGGTGGAAATTCTGCGTTTTACTAGACACATGCTAGAAAGAAACAGAGTTTTGGTCGGTAGCTCGCTTCGCTCGCTCAAAGAAACAAAATGGTTTTAGATGGCAAGCGAGGCACCAAAAAGCATCATAATTTGGGAATTAGGTGATCAAAACTATTTAGATATCTTTGAGGCTATCAAAGAATGTAATTTTTTCCTCGCTCGCTGCGCTCACTCGAATATGTAATGTAGTAGATATTTTATAGACCTATAGTGGATTTTTATCACAAAATAACAATTCATCACTAAAATAGTGTGTCTTCCCCTATCTCGCCTCCCTCGCATGTAATATTTGAAATAGGGTAGTTTAGGAAAGTAACAATTGGACCAGCGAGGTGCTGAATTAGTCAGACTTTTATATTGCTTGAGTGTACTTTGAGGACAATAACGTTTCTTTTATAGCTAGAAAGTGGAATTTTTGGTTCGCTCGCTTCACTCGCTGGCAAAATAAAAAACGGAATGGTTCATACTCTAAGTATAAGTTCAAGTCCCCTACACTTCTCATTCAAGTAATGAGGATGTACCTCCGCGATATTGTTTGAAAACAATTTTTGTGCGGTTAATTGGAGGAATGTTAGATTAGACCAATAATACAGAGATATGGGCAGCAAAAACAAGTCCTACCCCCCCCCCCCCCCCTCCCCCTGCGTTATTAAGTCTATCCTTCACGTTTGCACCTACACACCCTTTCCACGATCGGTCGCTTTGCTCTGCGGTCGAGGATATTCGGCATCAGTCATCCCCCCAACCGCGAACACAAATCGACACCCATGCCCAAACCCCCACTAGTACGTCAGTGTCTGTCCCCTATTCGTTTATCTATGTTTGTAAGAGTGCCAATTCTTGTCCTTTTTCTATTTCTAGAATTCTCCCTTGTTTTCACCCGCTTCCTTCCCAATATCTCCTCTAAGCACTTAAAACCCCTTGGTCATCTCGAATATGCTTGTTGTTCTAAGACAGAAATCACAATGAAAAGGACTGTAGATCGGGTTTTAGAGGCAATCATTGTTTTTTATTTTTCTGAAGAAATTATATCCCTCCCACTTGCTGCCCGAGAGTTTTTCGTCTGCAACGAATGTAACCGATTTATGCACAAAAATTTCCCTCCATTTTCTGCGAAGATTGTCAGCTGATATTGGGGTCGCTTACTCGCTTCAGTGAGGTACTTATATAATATCGAGGCGCAGACACCAGCAAACGCGCTGGATTGTTGAGCATCTCCAACTTTAAGGGGCTTATAAAATCAATCTCGACGTTACTGGGAGCGAGGAATGTTTTCAAATTGTCGGTTGGGGTCGGGTTTCCCACTTTGATTGGTAAGGACATGGCCTGTAACATCTCGTCTTTTTGTGGAACGTCCACACGGAGTCGTGCTCGCCAATCTCTTGCATCGATCCTTGGCCAACTGCATTTTCATCATCGGTTTATTGGAAATGCAGTAATAAATGGAGCACCAACTAAGTTAAGGAATACAATCATGTAACGCCATTAGGAGATGCTGAACGAACTCAATGAAACGTAGGACTCTTTGATTCAAAATTTGCCAAGCCTGAAAAGCTAGCGGTGCGGGTTGAAAAGACTTCTGAAAATTTTGAAGAGTTATCACTCGCAATCTATTCGACAAACCACTTATCATGGTTATTATCATTATATATAGAAAATAATTTTGTAGTTGGGATTAAAGAAAATAGACGATCTCCATCAAAAATTGTTATCAATAAATGCGAAAAAGAAAATAATATCGATGGTTTAAATAGCCTTTAAAGGACACCCAAGAATACAAACTTTTTATGAGAATTTTGATTCTTTTCGAGGGCTTGATTTTCATGTAAATATGAGCATGATAAGTGACCAAATTAAATGCTGAACTAAAATGATTAATTCTTACACGAGCAAGAATAAGAATTGCCTTATCTTTTACATATGAGAACCTACATAAACTTATTATCCTTGTACTCTTATCGGTGCCGTGGAAGAGTATTTCCTGTTCACTCATTAATTTGCACGAATGTTTGCGGAAAGCATAGCCTACATAAACCACGTATAATTATATTGTGGCTGCTTCGAAAATGCTGGACCTATTAAGTGGTCAGTCTGACTACATCTATTATTAAAACCCTCTTGGTTCACGAAAAGTAGGGCGCACATGAAAATGTCTGAACTACATCATTCGCTTCTAGCGAAGTGTATGGGACGATATTTTGGGGGTTATAATGGCAGTGGGAACGTTGTTTTGAGGGGATTGTATGAGTTGTTGCACTCGAGGGGAACGCTCCAAGACACCACTCTTTCATGTAAAAACATGATACGAGAGAGAGAGAGAGAGAGGGGGGGGGGAGGGAGAGGGGAGAAAAGGGAGACGAGAAAAAGGAAGAAGGGTTTCCGGGTCCTTGCAAAAGAAATACAGAGAAGGTTAAGGTGAAGGATCAAATCCAAAAATACGTGACTGTAAAAATGTGACTGGAAAAAAAGGGTTACAAAGAGGGGGCAAAACTACAGGGAAGGATAGAGAGAACGAGAAAGAAAAAAAAAGAAGAAAGAAAGTGGAGAAGGGGGAGATGAGGCATGATGGAAAGAGAAAGAGGGAGCGAAATAGAAAGAGAGAAAGAGAGAGAAGGAAGTGCACTCTTAAAAATTCCGGGTCAATCTAGCGCGGAAAAGAGTCTGTTGTGGCCACACTCTGTTCCGGGTTAAAAAACGACCCGGAATAAGGTCAAATATGACCCAGAAACAAGTCATCATGACCCTATTCCAGTTCATTTTTTGATCCGGAACGGAGTGTGGCCCCGACGGACTCTTTTCCGGGTCAATCTGACCCGTAATTTTTAAGAGTGAGGGAAGGGGTTGAGAAAGGAGAAAGTAATGAAAAAAAAACAAACACCACAAAACAAAACAAATAAACAAACAAACAAAAAAGGACAATAGTAAGATGTCACATCTCAATCAGGGGTATACATGTATAAAGTTCAAACGCCAAGTAAAAATTATCACATGATTGGAAAACTATGAAAACAAGACACAACAGAGAAAAAGATGGATTACTGGGATCAGGAAAGAAACAAAATAAGGTATTCGAAAGGTTACATCTCAAAATAAACAGATCGTTGTATCCCCAAATGGAATTAAGGGAGAATAAGGTTTGGGAATAGATGAACAAAGAAAGGGTATGATGGGACGCTAAGTAAGAAGGAAAGAAGAGAGAGAGAGAAAGAGAGAATAGAAAAAATGAGAATGCATGAAAAGAAAAGAAAAGAGTAGTGAATCTGGGAGACGAAAGGAAGAATATAAGCAGTACGCGGCAGAGAAAAGAAGAGAGCAGAGAGGAGGTGAAGTAAAGCAGAAAGGATAGGGTAAAAAAAAAAAAAGCGAAAAGGAGAGAATGGGTATGACTCGCTATATGCCCCGGAGCATATTATGTGGTGTTAAGTGGAATCTTAAGTGTTGGAAGAAGAAACGGCTCTTGTTAACCTTGTCACGGTGTCAAGTTTTTAGGTAAGAGTCTTTAGTCGAGTATCTGCCACAGCCTGACAAACCACATCAAGACGAAACGCGATCATGTGACCCTTCCTGGCCTCCAGGCTGGTCTCGCACATCGTCTGGTTCTATAACCACTTCATCTTTGCATCATCCAGACAGGAGTTGTCGTGGTCTAGTGGATGAGTCTCCGGGCTGTGAACCACAAGGTGCGGGGTTCGAACCCCCTGGCTATTAAAGCACTACTGCGCTGTAAAAAAAATCTTGTTGAAATTAATTAAATTGAGGGGAAAAATTGCCTCAAATTTTTAAAGTAATACTAACTTACAGATATTTTAAGTAGAATTTACTTATTTTCCTTACAATCTCTTAAATCAATTAAATTAAGTTACATCAACTTATATAATTATTCTAATATGTAAAAATTATTATTATTATTATTATTTTTGCTTCTTAGGTACAAAAGTCCACTAGGCCTTCTCATCCGACACTCACTGACTCCATTTCAACCATGATGTGTTTTAACCAAATATTACCAGGGAACATTATCTTAATCATATAGACTTCACTTTGGCACTTACCAGTACTTAATAAGGTACTGACATTTCTATATATACTTGATTGGTGCATCATAACAAATAAATCGGTGGGAAATTTTCCTGAAAAATCAAGTTTTGAAATTTTCAAATTGAGTGACTATTCAACGTTGCTCTTTCTTTGCTTAAATGAATTAAGATTTATTTTACACTCCTCAATTTTCATCATTTTTTTTTTCAAACACAAAAAATGATTGTTTTTATTAAAAAGCACATTAACTTGCTCTTAATGAATATTCATGTATTATGTTAATCAGACTTTACTTGAAAAAAGATAAGTGTATTCAATATGAATTGTTTGAGTAATCAGTATAATTTCTTAATTTGAGTTAAAATCACTAAACTGAAACAAGTTCAAATTACTTGAATTTTGTTTGGATGTAATTGTACTTTAAAATATCAAGTACTTTCTAATACACTGAAAGTCTGAGTTAGTAAGACTTAAATCGAATGTGTAAGGGGAAAAAAACTCCTTCTTTAAAGTAAATTCTACTTATGAGAATCAAGGAAAAATTACCAATAAGCAGAAACTGTTTACAGTGTGTCCTTTGGCAAGACTGTTGTAGTAAACAAACTCTAAGCCTGGTGTTTCCATCAGAAGAATGAAAAGCGGCCAAAGTATTGAAACTATTCAAATTTTAAATGAATTATTATTATCATTTTTTTTTGTAATGAAGTCTTGACTACGTCAAGTAAATACATTATACATGAATAACTTTTTTTGTCAGTTAAGATACACTGTAAAAAATAATATGCCCATTGGTAGTTTGTACTCAAATTGCCTGAGTAGAATTCACTTTAAAACATAAGTCTTGTCCCTAACGCACTCAATTTAAGTTTTACTAACTCAAACTGTCTTATTATCTGAATATACGTGAATTTTCAAAGTAAAATTCATTACAAGAAAATTTAAGTAATTTGAACTTGAATGAATTTAGTAATGTTAACTCAAATGAAGAAATTATACATTCTACTCAAAAAAGTTACATTGAATGTACTTATTTTTTTCAAGTAGAGAATGATTAACGTAATACATGAATATTCATTAAGAGCAAGTTGATATGATTTTTTGAATAAAACAATCATTTTTGTGTTTTGTAAAAATACTAATGAAGACTAAGGAGTGTAAATAACTCTTAATTCATTTAAGAAAAAAGAGCGACGTTGAATCGTCATTCAATTTGAAAATGTCAAAACTTGTTTCAGGAAAATTTCCCACCGATTTATTAGTTAAGATGCATCCGTCAAGTATATATAAAAATGTCAGTGCCCTATAAAGTATACTGGTAAGTGTTAGAGTGAATTCTGTATGATTAAGATATTGTTTTCTAGTGACATTTGTTTAAAACATATCACAGCTGAACTTTTTTTTCTACATATTACAATGATTATGAAACTTAATTCAATTGAGTAAAAATTTAGAAGAAAAATAAGTAAATTCTACGTAAAATATCTGTAAGTTATTTTTACTTAAAATAATCAAGGAAATCTGTTGAAGAAAATTTTTTGAGTAATTTCAACGAATTTTTTTTTTAGAGTGTATGAGCAAAGGAAACGTATTCATGCATAACAGCAAATTATTTATTAATCTAATTTTTCCTTACTCGACCTGGGTAAGATGAGGCAAATAGGTACCTGTAAGGGATAATTCCTTGATAGGACAGCTTAACTGAAGTCGTGGTCATATAATATCAAAGGTCCTTCAGAAACGCATAGAGAAGTTTGATTATATAGTGTCATAACGCTATACGAGATCTGAATACTTTTACCACTGATTACTGCCGTTTGTAAACTCTCTGAAATACGCAAGCCCTGTGTCGACTTTAAAGCCCCCTCACACCTAACCGAATTGCCTGAAATATGCCTTGCGATGGCTGGCGAAAGACATTTTTTTTAAAATCGTTTTCAATGGTAACTGATAGTAAATCATATTTACCCTTCGTGTTTGGGTTCGTACACCTTCTGAACTAACAGCTGCGATTATTCAAATTCGCACGGAAATTTTGAACATGTTTAAAATTTCCCGACGAATTGAAAAATCGTTGGTCATCTGTTTGAATTCGCATCTCTTATTTAGTCTGCGGTAATCATTCGTTTATCGTTCGTGTGTTATTGTCGTGCATAGTCCCTCATCGCGGTTTTTGCCAAAGTGGACCGATCTCGAAAGAACCCTTAACGAAGCAACACGATGACAACATATGAGTTGCGCATGGAAACGAAGATACTATGACAAACGGATTTTCGCTTGCCATCTTCTATGCGAAGGGAAACTAATACTAACTTTTACTAAATTTTAATAGCGATACATACACGAAGACAAGGCTAAGAGATACTAAGACAAACTATGGATTGCGAATGCGAGCGAATGATCAGACGAATAATTTGGCGAGTTCTGAGCTGCTCACCGTGACTGACTGTGACTGTGACTGTGACTGTGACTGTGACTGTGACTTTCACTGTAGCCATGTTGCGTGGATGACTTCTATGGCCGTACTGAAATCCGGACGGACCTGGTCGCTTTTTTACACCCCGAGGAGCGCACACAAACGTACAAGAACGCCCGATCTATTCCCTCGTCTTCGTTTCTAATCGCACGCCATATCAAACCATTGCTCACTGTTCGTTCGTCTTATTGGGGTATATCAACCCTTCGCTCGCCTTCGGCTGCAATTTACTC
>CM057165.1:6272729-6459767 GCA_029962745.1 Echinometra lucunter
CTCATGCGCGCGCCTTCTCTCTCTCTCTCTCTCTCCCTCTTAGGCTTGTCTGGAAAAGCATGCCGGGTGAACAACGCATAAAGGCGACTGAAAATAAAACACTGGACTCGATAGAGTCTTGCGTCACGGACAAGGCACACTGTTTCACAACCCATTTGTCCAGATGATTAAAGAATAATAAACCGTTTCCACAACACATGACTTCAGTAACCTGTGCCTGTGGGATCAGTTCATAGACGTTAGGCCCAATTCACCAGTCACCCCACTGAATCCCATACCAGGGCCCCGTCTTACAAAGAGTTGCGATCGATTCGAATCAGTCTCAACTTTGAGACTGATCTCACCTGTGTACTTAAGAGATAAGAGTTGAGATCGATCTCAAAAGTTGTGATTGATCCGAATCGATCGCAGCTCTTTGTAAGACGGGGCCCAGATCAATTCATTAATTTTCAGCATAATGTGAAGACAAAAATACAAACAAAAAGATGAAGAACATCAAAATAGGACAAATAGGAAGAAATAGATAATATCATTGAGGAGGGAGCAAACAAGAAGACAAAGAACATTCTTAAAAGCACTGGCTCCAAACATATAACATAAAATCGAAACAAGTACACTGTGGATTAATTTTGTTAACAAAAGTAAATATATATCCATGTGTATTCAAATTGACCAACATGCTAAACCAATTGCCACTGATTTAATTTGATTTAGTGGTGGTTAGTGGTTTTTTTTACCTGACTGCTAAGATAGCATGCATGCTCTATAAGTAACCAAGAATCCAGACGACAGACGGTTTTAAGTCCTTTCCGAGGGACCTGCTAATGAGGATTAAATCCTTACCAAATGGCACGTACTAGCGCATCGACTTTGTTTCGAACCCGGGTCACAAGATTTGAAACCAGTGCTTTACCAACCGTGCTATCATGCCTCTTCTAATTTAATTCATATACGATGTCAAATCATGTCTAGGGAAGATTAATTTTAAAAGAACAAAATGTTTGATCAAACCAATACAAGTCTGTTTTGCGGTTATGATAAGCGATAACAAAATTCATCGTAGTTGGTTGGTACATCGAGTAATGTTACTTCAAATGTAATGTTTTGCATAATTTTTTTCATGATAGTATCATTATGATAAGTGTATTTTGGATTTGTATTTTGTTGGAAATGAAAAATTTGAACGTTTGATAATAACTGAATGCAAGAATTTGTGAAATCGTAATAATGCGATTTTTTTTTACATGTGTAATAGATATTCAGAAATATATATGCCAATTCCATAGATATTCATGCATGTGTTGAGTTATATCAGAAAAAAGTAAATGTTTTTTTTTCAAGGTTTCATTTCAAAACTATTGTGGTATTTTTAGGCATGAATGTTTGCGAATATATTAGTATACGTGGGAAGTTTCAAGTCATAATTCGAAAAAACAGAAAAGCAATCTTGTTTCATGCTTTTTGTGGTGGTTTTTACGCAGTGGCAGCACCAGGATTGTAAATGTGGGGGGGGGGGGGGGCAAATGGAGGGCAAAAGAAAATGTTGGGGGCAGAGGCAGTCAAATTTTTTCTGCGTGTATGGAAAAATCGAGCGTGAAGTGCGAGTTTTAGTCGCCGGCGTAAATCCACTTTGAGGAGTGGGGGGGGGGGTAATTAAATTTTCGGACAATTTTTTCCCCTCTTACACACATTTTAATATCAATTTTGCGAGCGAGCGAAGCGAGTGAACAAAAAATAATCGCTTTTTTGTTTTTAATCACATTTTTGAATAAATATTCTGAAATATGACGAGCGAGCGAAGCGAGCGAGCCAAAAATGGCCACTTTTCTTGTTTATAATCGCATTTTAGAAAAGAAATTCTAAAATATGATTGTTTATGATAGATATTCAAAATTTTTACTAACTGATAAATCAAAATATATTTTCCTCCTTAAAAAGTGAGGGGGGTATATTCTCCATTCCCCCCCCCCCCCCCCGATTTACGCCAATGCTTTTAGTGGCCCCAATAAACATTTTTCTGTTACACTTGATATAGAGAGAATTTTTTGTAAAATCAGGTAATGCTTAATGGAGCAAAGATATTGATCAAAACTAGATCATGAACTGAACATTTACATTACAAACTAATAGTGTGCAAGGAAGCCAACAGCGACTGAATGAGAAACTTTTCAAGTTTTGAAGAGCGGAAAATGGTATTTTAGAGTACTTCACAGCTTGAATATGATGCTTATGACAACATCTACCTATTTACAAATTACTGTATAATTTTTCTTTTCAGTCCTCAAAATTTCTGGGTGGGGGAGGGGCAACTGGGGGGGGGGGGGCAAAGCTTCTGAGTGAGGGGGGGGGGGCAAATGCCCCCATGCCCCCCCCCCTGGTGCCGCCACTGTTTTTACGCCACATGTTAGAACACCGCGAAATGACAGTTGGATATTTAAGAAAATGCAGTGTTTAATGAGATGCGAACAATAATGTATTGCTACTGCTGTCATATGCCATCGGCTTTAGACCAGGGCCTCGTAACACAAAGATTTGCCATCAATCGCAAAGTTGTAACAGCCAATCAAGACCATTTGGTTTCACGCACATCTCGTTCAAAAATGTGACCCTGGACCAATCAGAATGGTTGTTTTAAATTTGCGATTGATTGCAAACCTTTGTGTTATGGGCCCCAGGTTAGTTGAGGTTATGACGTAATGTCATGAAAGAGGTCCTTGGCAAAATATTTCCCCCTTCAATATAGAAAAATGTATAGAACTGATTTTTTAAAAGAATAGTATACTATCGACACATTGTAAAGACATGATTTTATAGAAATCATCTTTTCACAATGTGTCGAATGTATATCTTGAATCCATGATCAGAAGTCTATGGCCGGCTACGATTATTGTTTTAACATCAGCCGTATAGAATATCAAAATCGCCACTATAACACTCGATTGAATATACTGGAAGGCTTATTACCAACTGATATATAAGGGCACTTTATAAGGATCTCTCAATAAGAGGACTATATCAAAAATTATTCCCTTACTTCCATACAACTTGAATCCCGTTGAATGCACATGTAGGCCATTTATGTCCCCATCGACATTCACTTTGCTGAATCCCTCCAGCACACCCCCCCCCCCCCCCCCCCCTCCGGATGCACGACATCTAATGACTACTTGGAAATGTGCTATGATCGATTGGCGTAATAGACCGCTCGGGGCCGAATATCGGACGGATATGAAGCTAACCGGTCATCGTGGTCTGTGGAGCAGCTAGAGGGGAGACAAGGGGACTACCTCCCTCCGAGAAAGGGGAAATCAAAATCAGAGAAGAAAGGGATAAGGGGAAATAGACAGAGAAAGAGAGAGAGAGAGAGAGAGGGAGAGAGAGAATATGACAAGCGCCTCCACCACGCTCTTCTAATCGATGGCCCTGTAAAAGTCTTATTTTATTTTCAGTGCGAGACTGCGCCCCCTCCATAATGTCCGTGCCACCCCCCCCCCCCCCACACGACTTTAGCCATACTACGCCACTGGCTTAGTGTGCCTAAACATAATGAACCAATGTAGCCGAATGAACCCAGAGACGTCTTGGAGGGGAAAAGGGGTCATAACTTGACCTTGTACCTCCTTCGCGATTCTTCTGATGGTGTAGGCCTCGTGGTAAGTAGTTTGCCCGGATCCCGAATGTCACGTGGGTGGTTTTTGAGAACGACACCTAGAAAATGCATGAAATCCCAAAATGAAAAATAAAGGTGATAACATGCTCCCTTTTGATAATAATAATGAAAATAAATAACATTTATATAGCGCTTAATGTACAAGTTGTTTTGAAGCGCTTTCACAAATGAATTAAACCTTAAAAAAATCAACTTATAAAGAAAAAAATGCGGCTATAAACAAATATGAAAATGAAAACATACCTAGGAATACAGTGAGTATTATAATTTTTTGTGCTTAAATGAGATTATAAAAATTATACTTAGAACTACAGAATTTTACATAATTAACCAAATCTAGGAAGTTACTGTGCGAAGAGGTAAGTTTTCAATCTATTCTTAAAAGTGGCACGTGTCAGGGACTCGCGTAAGATTCTTCAATGATTTTTCATCTGTGTTTAAAACCGGAATCGTGATTCCATAAAACATAATCGTCAGGGTTTTGTTTGTTTGTTTGTTTGTTTGTGGTTTTTTTTTTGCATATTACTTGCACAAAAATTAGGGACAATACATTAATACTGTGTTTTTCCTCAAAACTTTGCATCTAATCTTGCTCAAATTTTTAAGGGTTTTTTTTAAGCTTAGTGTTCTGCATATCATGATCAACAAAATCAAAAATAGGAGTGGTTATCAGTTTAAAAAACAATTAATATATAAGTCAGTGCATTGACATTTTAAAACATTGTTATTTTCTTTTCTTGCATACCCCTATAATCATTGTTCGTTCAATGCTATGTACATTCTATACAGTTCTGGAACAGCAACATATCTCCTCATCCTAAAGAGCAATTGCCCCGGACCTTTAAAATCCCCTTTATGAAAATGGGTTGTCAAGAATAAGTTTCTATCTTGGACGCAAACTCTAATCTATTTATAATGGATTATAATTTTATTTCAGCATGTGAGGAGAAGATAGTAGAAAGGTGATACCCGTGTTTTGATCAAAAGTCGGAAAATTCGGCAAGAAAAAGGATGTTTGTTTTCTTGTAATCTGAAACACAGTTTGGTTAACCCAAATAAAACGTGTCCAGTAGCCTTTAGATGGAAACGCATGTCTTTAAGTAGACGGTACTTTTTGCAAAAAATCAATCAAGAAGAAAAGACCGAAATGAAATTGGTGAATACTTGAAGTCAAGGCCATGCCATGGATAAGAAAGCAGACAAATGTTGTTAAAAGTATTACTAGTACCATGAAGACTGCTAAAGGTAAGTATGTGGAACAGTTAAAAGCAACTTTTGATTTTAAGGTGCAATTATCTTAAATAACTTGAATATATATATCTATGCATGTTAAGAACTCAGCTGGTCTTTTTCGTCGTTTATGAGTCCCATTCCATACTCCTTTAAGGAACAAACTGTTAAGCACCATGTAATTGCAAAGAAAAGGGCGTCAAATGTTTGTGCATTACATTGATTGAAATGAAGCTATACCCCTCTTCTTCCTCCGTTATGTTCGGAGCTAATATGGGTGTGAGTAGTAAGGATTACCAGAGTTCTCCCAGACAATGATCGCATATATGTGTTGTAACAGACACGGCTTCTCTTTTCCAACCACAAATTATGCTTTCGTACAACATTATGGACTTTGGCCGATCAAGGGTTCTGCAATTTTGTTTTCGAGAAAAATCTCTGAAAAAATAGAGTTTGTTTACTTTTAAACAGTCTGATATCTGACAAGCCAGGAAAGAATCACATTTTCTACTTACTTATGGTCTAATATCTGCAACCAGGCGCGGTTTTATCGGGGGGGGGGGGGGGGCTTTGGTGACTCAAGCCCCCCTAAATTTTTCTATGATTATGCAATTTTAAATTAATTTTAATTTAATCGGGGGGGGGGGGGGGCTTTGGTGACTCAAGCCCCCCTAAATTTTTCTATGATTATGCAATTTTAATTTAATATGTATTTGAATATACGTTACAATCCTCCAAGCCACCAGTAGCGCCCCCCCCCCCAAGTTTTTGCTCTAGAACTGCGCCTGTCTGCAACGGGTACAAAAACAGAATAGGACACAATTAATCTTTCATTAGGATAGGTCAGATTAAGTTTTGTTTAAAAAGAGGGAGGCCTATGCCCCGGCGTCCCCTGGACCTTCCATGGATTAATAAAGGAATATGAATTTGTAAAACGACACTAGTGCACACTATTCATGACACATTTTACAGACTTCAACACGTCTGAGTTAGCTAAGCACAAGCAAATCAGTCTTACAATGCAGAGCAAAAATTAGGGAATTGCTTTTACAGGAAAAATACAAAAATAAATAAATAAATAAATAAATAAAATACAGGAAAAGAAATATAAATATACATAAAAAAATTATTGTGAATTCGCTCCTTCTCATTCTCATTGCTCATTCTTACCACGTAAGGCGCATAGAGATTTTTTATATGTGCTTCATAAATTGATATTTATAAGTATTATTATCGTTATTACTGCATGCTGGGTTTCTTTTTAAACTGAAAATGTGAAAATGTTTATGTCGAAAAAGCACCAAAAGCACCGCAGTGCTGAAACCTAGTAAATTTCTAACAATAAATCATGCGAATTTCAAACTTCAGAATCTAGGAAGTATGACGTCTACATGACTTTCTTTTTTAAAATTCCAATATTACAGAAAGATGTTCCAAATGTTTGATGCAACTTGGATGTTTTGTTGATGTATACACATTGGAATATATTTGCTCATTTTTTTCAGGAATTTATTTAGATATTCAGGTGGAAAAATTTTTTAAGAAGGATGTGAAGACTTACAAGCATCCCTTTGAATGGGTGGAGTAGTCATACAGCCAATAGAGAAACCATTTCAACTAATTGACTCGGTTGATCATGGCAAAAACATCAAAACAGGCAGCCCCAAAAGTTGAAAATATGCAATTTACAGTGTAAATCCAAAGAATGCATGCAATAAGCCACTTCATTAGGTTTGCTAATGTCCCGAAGGTATTCACATATCCAAAGATATTTTAATCATGGAGAGGGGTCTCCTTTTGTGCACTTAGAATAGTCACTCGCAAAATGCCCCATTTCCCCTCTTGAAAAGAATACTTCCACATGGGTATCATAAAATGCACCATGGGTACACAATTATTAGCACATATCAAGTTTTCGTGTCAGTGCGCTCTAGAGTTTTGTCCCAAATAACTTTTACCTGCTCGTACTCAGGCTCAGACTGTATCCATGAACGTGTCTTATTATAAATCACTAATAAAACTTAACGTATACAAATTAAAGAAAATTAATTCTAAAAAAAATTCTATGTCATAAGAAGTTACAGGGTTGGGGGATGAAAAGGAAAGAAAGAAAGAAAAGTATACTAGCAAAAAAAGGACATGGGGAGTTAGAGAAAGAAGGAGAACAAACTAAAAGAAAACAGAAAAACAAAAAATATACGTAAAGGCGCTTTCACATATAAGGAGACTTTGTGGCGCCACATTGTGTGCACAAATTTTTTGTCTTCATATGAGGCCACTTTGTGTCACCACTTATGCTAATGAACGCGCATTAACGCGTCAACTCTCAAATAAGAGAGCATTTTGTCAAAACTTGCCCAAACAATCTCATGGCAAAAGTAATTTTTGAGCTAACTTTTTAGGAATTTGATTGGTGCGCATATTTTTTTGGAACCAGGCAGCAAACAAAAATGAATCCTGCCTCAGCAACATTTTTTTTGTTGCCCTATACCCCATAGATCTGTACAAAAAAAATGTGTGCATACATTGTGGTGTTAATATAACACTAATATGGCGTATTCTTAGGCGTTCGTGTACTTCACGTATAATGGTTATTATAAGAAGGTGACTAGGTTGCATGAGTTATATGTCCAAGATCGAAAGTATTATGATATTTGTCACATGGGTGCAAATAAATACAAGTTCTACAAGTATCATGCTATTTACCAATTCAAACAATCTCTTTATTTATCAAGATTCAACTTATCAATAATACTAAATCATCTCTCTCCTTTATCCGTCTACTTCTGTTAAGAAGACCAGAAAGAGAATGATAAATACAATTAATTCCAATTCCATTGTGACAATATTGTAAAGATGTTGATTAACTCTCTTCATGTTGACGTAGCCACCAGACTTGATGAAAGGGGGAAGGGGAGAAGGGGGGGGGGGCACAGACGGAGGGGGGGGGGGGAATCATTAAGTCTTCATCTGTTGATGAGCCTTTTAAAGCAAATGAATAGCCATTGAGCCCACTTTCTACGCTTACCTCACAAAATACCGTTTTGCAGCATTTGATTGTATAGTCTACAATGAATATCTCATTTGCTTATAGTGCAAAAGTAATGATGATGATGGTGATAATAGCAATAATGATGATGATAATAGTTTTTTATAACAATAATGATAATGATGATAACATTCCCTACCTATGTGACAAATATGTCTGTACGGCTAAGATATAGAAAACAGTTGGTGTATAACGTGAATATACGTCATAAGTGCCCCAAGCAGCAAAAGAAATGAAGACACTAACATTTCCTTCTTTAGAGATTTGTAAACAAAATAAAACCTACCCCAGGGCTAATTCGTTGAAATGTTTTGAAGATGGACTCACTTCTGGCTGCTTTGATAATGGATTTACTCCATCTGTTACAGTTGTTTCCCTTGTAACTCTCGCAGCCCTTCCACAATGACCTTCCACAGCGACCTTTTTCATGAGTTTAACTGGAGTTCTTTTAGAGGTAAACAACAGGCTTCAGCTTCAGCCTTTACATTCTTTTCATGTCAGTTCGGAAGAATATATCTGTGGGAAGGTTCCCTGAAAAGGATTGCACTTCAAATATACCTTCATAATATGAAAGGAACAAGTGGACTGTTTGGCCGCACCCTTTTGTTTAGTCCCACCCATATCTGAGAGCGGTGCATGTGCTTTTCAGCAAGATGATTTCAAAAACCTTAGGTACACACTTAATTTTGTTTACTACGTGATCAACCTTTCCCAACTGCTTCCTTTACGATGTAATTGCCTGATTAGGGGGGTTTTCACACAAAGTTACGTTGGACTTAGAGTCATGCTTAAGCGCCAAAATGTGCATCCGGTATTTAACGCGTGATCTCATTGATAGACTTCCCAACAGCGCGCGTCCCCTGACCATGATGCGGTAATGCGAAATATACAGCACGCAACTAGGAATTCAAGTGCGAATTTTTTTTCATTCCAACTTCATTCTTTGTGAAACACCCCCTAGAACTCGCATTTATCTTCAGCTGGTGTTTTATCCCTCTCGTTATGCAGTTGATACCTCTACTACTGATGCAGCCCCACTGTATGGTCTGGCCTGTATGGAAAATGAACAACCTGTGGGCGGGTTAGGCGTCTGCGGTTTCTTGTTGGGTAATGTACGACGCAGCATGCACGTGATAGTTACCTTAAAGACACTGGTTAACATTGTTATGATTTTTAAAAATCTCGTTTTGTTACTTGAAAATGGGATAAACATAAGGGTTATAGTGTAACAATACCAGTCTGAAAGTTTCAAAGTATAATATTCACAGGAAATATTTTTAAATATCAAAAATGTGAACCAATGTTTGAAAAATATACGAGGGTCGGTTGCACAGAATAGACATAAGGAGTGCGCACGCGCGTATGACTCACCTTACCGTACTGTGTCCATTGGCGTATCACGCAGAGGGAGGCACATAACGGCATTTTCAAATTCAAGCAAAGTGGTCCTCTTAGTGTTTGTCTCGTGAGACGAAGGATAATAAAATCGCCGTTTTCGTCTAACTTACACTTTTTCATTCCATATTATGGTTGGTTTCAGGGTTTTTGAGTACAAATACAAGTACTCATACACATGTTTCATCTTAGTTTGAGAATTTTTTAAATCAGCTACTCACAAAGTAAGCCAATGCCTTTAACTCGAATGACCAACTTTACAATGAATGATTAAGTACGTGTCTGCAATCGACGTGCACGCATTAATAAAGGGCTGCTGTTGAGCGCGATAAAGTGCATTCATTTCAGTTCAATTCAATTTATTTAGCAAATTCATAAAAACATTACAAATACAATAATACATTGAAACAATAAGATACTTAAGAAATTGCAAGGATTTGTTGCAGAAAGCGAAAGTCTTATGGAAGCCACACCCCAATTTCAACATAACTACATGAATGATGCAGAGTAAATAAAACAGTGCCCTTAAGCCCAGCGCACACCTTACTATCCGACTGGCTCACGACTGGTCCACGACTGGGTGAGAGGAGGTGAGTCGTGGGGCAGTCGTAAAGCCCAGCGCGCACCTTACGATCCGACTGGCTCACGACTGGTCCACGACTGAGTGAGAGGAGATGTGACGTCACAGCTCTGGTCAGTCGTGAGTCGTAGACCAGTCAGAGGCCAGTCGGAAGGGCATTCGGAAGGATTTGACATGCCGAATCTTCACGACTGGATCACAAGAGATCGCAGGCTCAATCCATCTTCCAGCCAGTCAGACAGCAGTACTGATATGACGTCAGGCATGTAAGAGAGTAAAGAACGCGTGCGCAAGTCGCAGACAGAGTAGTCGGATGGGTCTGGAAGCGCAAGGTGTGCGGTGTCGAGGCTTACGACTGCCCCACGACTCACCTCCTCTCACCTAGTCGTGGACCAGTCGTGAGCCAGTCGGATAGTAATGTGTGCGCTGGGCTTAAAACATATACACACACACGCACACGCACCCACATATCCTAACGCGTGCACGTAATTTGTCTGAAGTAAATATATTCTACGTCTTTTCTTATAAAACATTCAACTATGAACTAGTTTTGATGTCATTCATTAGATATTTCATTCCAAATTTTTGGACCAGTATAGAGTATGAGTATGGATTTTTTATATAACGTAGTTCTTGCACATGGAATATTGTAATTTCTTTTACTCCCTGCATATTAAGCTATTGAACACCCGGATTGAACGCTAAATGCCCGTTCGAATATAAGGGGTATGGGGGTAGAGCCGCTCTTCCGGGGGGGGGGGGGGTGATACATTTTACTTCTACAGCATATTACCAGGCATTACCTTTGAATTCACCTGGGTAGAGAGAGACAGTGTGGGTAAAATACCTTGTATAAGCCAAACAGATTTCGTCGAACACGGAATCTCTAGCATAAGAATATTTCTGAATTACACATTCATTGCTCACAAGGATCTATAGTAGATGTGAACGTGTGTTCCCACGTTCCTTTACCGGAAAAAGGCTGAAAGAGAAGCTTTTCTTTCAAGATGCAAAGTAATTTGTGAGCTTTCTCTTTCTTTGTCTGTCACTTTAGAAAATTGTTTGCTTTTAATAGTGCCCCATTATTTAGGAAAAATTCCAAATTCCGAAAGTCGGAATTTTCTCAACTTTGTTATTCTACTTTAAGAGGGGGGGGGGGGGGGGGGATGGGCGCTGCCCATTTTACCCCCTCTTCCGGGGAGGGGGGGGGGGTGTGATAAATTTTATTTCTACAGCATTACCAAGGAAGCTTTGAATTCACCTGGATCGAAAGAGACAATGTGGGTAAAATAGCCTTCCTTGTATAAGCTAAACGGATGTTGTCGAATACGGAATCTCTAGCATAAGAATATTTCCGTATTGCACAGTGCACGCAGTGATCTGTCGTAGATGTGAACGTGTATTCCCGCGTTCCTTTACCAGAAAATATCTGAAAGAGAGTTCTTTAAAAGGTGAACAATTATTTCTGAGCTTTCTCATTCTTTGTCACTGTAGAAAATTCTTTGCTCTTAATAGTGCCATCATATGACAGGAAAAAGTCCAATTCCGAAAGTCCGAATTCTCTCCACTTGGTAATTTTGCTTTAAGGGGGGGGGGGGGGCGCTGCCCCTTTTCCCTTTGCAATGACGAACCCTGCAAAAGGATGCCCCAATGTAAGGTCAGTTTCCATACTGTGTACGTCAACACTGCCGTCCTCTCCTCCTTTTTATTTTCTAGACAAACAACTCAAATGATGAGTTCATATCTACTATAGATCTTAATCTCTAGACTGTCCTTAAAGACTTATATTAGGGATCATCTCTTTTCAAGTAAAAATCCAAGCTCTTTGAGGAATTGAGCCTTGATATGAAGTTTTAACCCTTTGGCTGATGGAACAGGAAAGGTCCCTGTATAAAGTCTATGGGAATATAAAAATTCAGTAGTTAACGGGTTAAGAATAGTGGATTTTCTCCTCATTTGATTAACCGAGAGTCTAGAATGTGAAATGTATTGCGAAGTTTCTCAAACATCAAGATTATTGGCAAGAAAATGCAACATTCCTTTCCCATCAAACGTGTAAAATACTTCAATAATTTAACATGTTAAACTTCGTTTTGTATTTTAATGGTGAAAAAATGGGGAAAAAGTTTATGTCACTCAAGAGGCGCCAATCCTGACACTGCTGATTCATAATTTCTCAAATCAATGATTCGGATATTCATTCCATCTGACCAATTGCTTTTGTGATCCAACTAAGCCGCGAGACAGATTCTGAGGGGAAAAAAAATCAATCGTTGATATTGATTTTGATACCTTATCATCGATTTCCAACAGATGACAAGGTTTACACCTGATGCCCTGCAGTTGAACAATGTTTGGCGAACCGCCTACAAACGTAGTTCGAAGCCTAACAGTCAATTATTACACGAAAAGTCATTGTCAAGTTCTCGTCGGGAAGGGGGGGGGGTCAGCTATTTTTCTTCTATACAAAATATATTGCCGCTTTCATGAACAGTTATGATTATTCGGTAAAATGTTGATTGTTCACGCTGTTATGAACCAATAAGTGGAAGACGCTTGAAGACCTTGTACCATACCACCTTTTATTTTTGGCCTGCAAAGGGGATACAGTATTTTTCAAAGGTTTATTAGATTTTAATATCTATTTTCCAGGACGAATAGCAATTAAATGCCAATCTAGAGGGATTGCCTTAATTCCTGACTGCCCCTTGCCCAGTCCACGATATTGAAATCTTTTGATCCAGTCAGGGGTCCCTTGATTTTAAACTGGAAATCCACTCCAAATTTAATGAAATCCACTCTGTAAAGAGTAAAATCAAATCATTATTATGGAGTTGATATTCCTCCTGTGGGCTTCCATTTCAATATAAAGTGATCCCTAACATGACTCACCAACGGAAGGTTATATGTTCTCCGTACTGTTTTCAGACAGAACAATAGCGTGACACATAAATGCCTTGGTCTGTTCAAAGGGATATATAATTATAAATGCACTCATTCCCTCCTTCATTTTTGTCCTCGCCCACTTTTTAAGCAAAAGAATGATTTTTCTTCCTATCTGAAAAGGGGATGCGATATCTCAATGCTCTATCTCTGATATGCGCCTTGATCATATTGAGATGATAATGTTGCGCTTAATTGCCATAATGTACCTAAAATGGCAAGAAGCATTAAAGCCTTCTTTCCAAAGGAATATGTTATAATCATGACTAACCCTCCCTCAGCCCTCGGCATAATCTGAACCCACCTAGATTTTAGGCAGTATAAAGACCGCTTTCTCGTGAGCCAGTTCATATTTCCTATGCTCTTGGGGACGTCTGACTTTGAAAAGGGTTCATTGGATGACGTCACAATAAGTCTCGCCGGAGAGGAGGCAATAGACGAGAGTTTTGATGAACTCACATTTTACGCCAATTACACCCCTAAATCCCGATTCCAAACCGATCGCTTCTTCGGCCACGAGCAGTAATGCAATTTTTTCGGTCTGTTGTCTTTTTTCATTGCGTAGGTTTGGTTGGTGTGACAGGGGTACAGCGTTCTTGAGCAAACTGAAGGACAATCGAGCAATGCAAAATAAATGTTTAGAAGTCGGAGGACTTGGTAGCCTCGCTTCCAATCTGTTTTCAAGATTAAATTTGCTTTGGTATTTTTCCTCATTCGAAAGGGTCTGTTGCACATGAGCGAAATATACTTGCTCCCATTTCAAGTTAAAAGTGGGTTACATCTTTTGAAATTATTTACTGATTTAGAAACACATATACAAGTTTACGTGTTTGAGAATTTTGTGAATGTCTTTTGGAACAAAATGAGGTTGTTTCTTGTGAGGGAAATATTCCATTCTATCACATTATTTTTGTATAGATCCATCTTCCAAAAACACAGAAAAAGGAAGTAGGATTGCCAGCTCATCAAAAACTTACTAAATGAAAATAACTAAAATATACTGGATTAATGGTGAATAAAAGAGAATTTGAAAGTGAGGGGAATTATCTCTTTCATCTCATTTGTCTTTAAGTTAATTGAACGACTAGACAGGAGGCTGCAGCTACGTCCCACACGTTGAGTTGTTAGTGTGAGACCACTAAGGATGAAGGCACTCGACTCGCCGAAGTTCCTGCGCGCCCGCGAGCCAGCCACCTAGCCAGCGATGTTCGGTGAATAGTAGCTAGATTATAAGAACCCTCCCAGAAGTACGCATCGTTCATAATTGTCCGCGAACGAAGCATATCGCAGTCTAGGTATAGCTCTACCTTTTTTCGCTTCACCTTATCAGCTATCAAGCGAAGAAAAAGTTCGGTTCCCTCTTGGGGCGGGATCCCCAAGGATTGTCCGAGGTGTGATATTTCCCGAGACTTATTATCCTACCCACACAAACTCCTTTGTTTTGAAGGCGAGAGAGGTGGAGAGACCTGGGCGGAGGAAAGCTGATAGCGAAATATTTTGCAGGGTTGAGCCACTGCCTGAAGTTTTGATTTGGTCGGTCGGCGGACATGAAGAGTTGAGGGAAGGTCCAGAGGATTTGATGCCAGAGCCCCGGGATCGGACTTTCATTTTTCAATAAACGGCCGTCGTCTAATTATATCTCACATAAGGAATAAGTGGCTTAATTGCGGACAGTGTTCGATCGCCTCGGGATCTCTCTAGAAAGATTCTGCCATTTTCCTCGAGACATCTTTGACACTCGAAGGTAATACCAACTAATATACATCCTTTTCATTAAAGTACTTATATAATTTGCCTTTAGCCGCCCATGTTTTGCCATTATCTCGATATCTACCCTTCCTCTCGCATTCTTTTCAATTCGTCTTCTAATTCGGGCGTTGACATTTTGATTGAATATTGTTGTCGGTTTTTCTTTGTATTTCCTATCCACGTGGCGTAAATTAGATTACATGGATTAGATAGCCTCGTGCAGGTCATGTCTTATACAGGTTAGACGCTTTCGGTAAACCCTTAATTTCGCTGCGCCTTTGTGACTTCATCAACAAAGATAACTTTTATAATATACAACCTAATAGTAACAGAACTATCTAAGTGGCAGAGTTGAGGTGTCGAGATTTTACGATAGCAGTAGCCTTAGCCCAGCAGGCATCACATTTTGGACTTCATGTTTTATGCATGCTGTTTTGATAGTTGATGGTCTTAGCCACCTCCTTTAATAATCACGGCGCCGCCTAACCAAAGCTCCAGACAAAAAGGCGCCATTGACCACTGGGGATAAGTTTTCGAAGTTAAAATTCTTTATTTTGAAATATGAAATCATGCCAGGGGACAGTTATGATTATATACGGCAACCAAAAGCAAATGAGTTATTTGCCTCGTATTTATTATTTCAAAACATATCAACATAACGATTATCTGTGCGTCATTCATAAAGAAAATAAAAAAGATTTTATTTTTCATTGCTCGCGTTGAAAAAATGAGCTGATGGCATTTATCAGTTTTGTTTTTTTTTTGTTTCACCATTTTACCCAATAGTTAAATGAATAATTAGCCAGGGGACAGTTATGATTATATACGGCAACCAAAAGCAAATGAGTTATTTGCCTCGTATTTATTATTTCAAAACATATCAACATAACGATTATCTGTGCGTCATTCATAAAGAAAATAAAAAAGATTTTATTTTTCATTGCTCGCGATGAAAAAATGAGCTGATGGCATTTATCAGTTTTGTTTTGTTTTTTTTTTGTTTCACCATTTTACCCAATAGTTAAATGAATAATTAGAAGAATATGTATTTGATTTAAAAACTACCATTATAAATATCACTATCACCTAAAGATCACTATTATACCTAAAGATATAGTATACTCAAAATTCTATAATCAAAACAGGCATGAAAACTCAATAAGATTCAACCTCAATAAATTTTGTTATTTTTTCCTTCAGGTCGATTAAGTCCCATTGACGCTTTAAATATCTAATGGTTCCTCGGTGGCTGTACACAATATAATAGTTGATATCTATCAATCATGTGCCTATTATTGCCAAAAAATGCATGATCTTGCTCTCAGAATGACCGAACAAGAGACTTAAACACTGTTTTTCCTTGAAAATTGCATGAATTAAGGATGACGATACGTTTGATTGTGACTGATCATACCCTACAGAAGCAGGTGCGATGGGGTCGTTTTACAATTTAACAAAAACTAACGTTTAATCAAATGGCAAGATCGTGATAGCTCTTTAGTATGGGAAAAGACTTGCGAACCGTGTTACTAAAGCATGGTAATTTTTCATTCAAAAGTCTGAATTTGTTACATACGTCACACAGCTCCAGCTGCCTTATTCATCACGCGGGGAAACTGTGTCTGGCGATTTGCAGTCTCAGTTTTTTTAAGGGTGGAACTTAAGAAGTTGATTAATTGATGGTCAATATTAGAATGGTTTGCACTGTTGATCGAAAACGCACTTAAATCACAAGCCCTCGAAAAATCAAAGACTTGAATATACCACCTAAACATTTTCTTGTTGGTTTTTTTTTTTGGGGGGGGGGGAAATCGATTTAATTAGATTATTTCTCTGTTTCTCTTCATAATTTATTCCAAATTTACTAAACAAATTAGTTTCAACAAAAAGAAAAAAATAATGACGAAATGAAATGAATATAAATTTACAAAATGAACTAATTTCAACATGATAGAAATAATAATTAGTGAAAATACGGTAATCATAGTGTTAACGTGTATGAATCATTAAAAAAAATTGTCACAAGGAGCTGATGGCGTGACACTCATCTACAAAACATATGTGGAACTACCTACAGAACTATACTTCTCGTATATATTCACAGAAAAATAAAGGATAGGGTGAAATGGATAATGACATTTGATAAGTAGAATTCTTTCACTAATCAATAGCCTTCGTACTTCTTTTTTTTTTTCTCCTTTTACTGGTTTTGAAACTAGTATATGGTTTTTATCAAGGTGATGAATGCTTTATTGCAAATGCTTTATTGCAAAAGCAGGTGCAATAGGTCATGTCCGGATGAATTAGTTAGTATAGTTCACAAAGGCCCACGTTTCAAGCAAGCTACTATCAAGGATTTGGAGCAAATCATATCCATTTAACCCTTTAACAAACACACATGCACACGCGCACACGCACAAAAACAATACAAATGATGAATGAATGAAAAAGAAAACAAAAAAGAGCAGTAACGTCGTATTCATTACCCCAATCTATTCAATTTATCCTTAATAGAATATTGATTTCATTCATCAATCGAAGTATAAAATTGATGGTAAGAAATACACTCTTACCTTGTTGACAGAATAAACGACATTTTCTGGCGGGGAGGGTGTTTGTTTGTTTGTTTTATCTGATAGAGGCAAAGAAGAGATAAATTCCTCTTAAACACTTATAAGTATTTAGGTATAAATCTGCTATATCTTTACACTTATTCGTGTACACGATGACATATAACATCCAAGACTCCTGTCTCAGAATAAGGGTTTTGTGGAATTAACAACTGGACAGAGGTTTCCATTATTAAATTAAAATTCAGTTTTAGACTCTCATTCTTTTCTTAAAATTTGGCATGATTTTACATGATTTCGGATGTCAATGGTAACTTCATTTTTATAACGAGCAAAAAAATAAAGCAGTGTCTTATCGAAACCTGACGTTTTCCGGGTATTTTAATAACAAGGAATCGCAATCAATTTGCTTATGCGATACGGTACAGTGCCTCTTTTACACATCTTTGCAGTATTCATTTTACCCAGAATACTTGGAATACACGGTGTGGAGTACCGAAGTGTGACGTCATCAAATTTTGTTTTTGCATTTGAGCATATTAATGACTATATTCCGGCAGAGCATGATGAAAAACCTCCACACACCAAATTTGACGTGAATCGGTTCACAGTGGCTCAAGGTATAGCCACATGAATGCCTAATTATTCCCATTGAAATCAGTGTAAATTGACCTGGTTCATAACTGTTTAGAACCAGGCCTATTTACACTTACTTCAATGGGGATAATTAGGCATTCATGTGGCCATACCTTGGGCCACTGTGAACCGATTCACGTCAAATTTGGTGTGTGGAGGTTTTTCATCATGCTCTGCCGGAATATTCATGAAAATGCTCAAATGCAAAGAAAACACAAAACCCCCCCCCCCAAAAAAAAAAAAACAAAACAAAAACAAAACACATTTGATGACGTCATCGCTTCGGTGCTCTATACACGTAAGCAGGAAGAGAAATATTAGCTGAATGTGTTGAGTCTACTTTTCATGAAGTACGTTAAACCATGTACGGATAAGAACAATTTAATAGTAGCTAATCATTAGACCCTCTGAATAGGCAATGCAGTGTAAAATAAACAATCACTATTCCATGTGCAAATTGGTAGTTTGTGTTAAAAGTTGGCGATTTCCATTTATATTGGTTGATGTCATAACATGTTCCTATATTTCAAAATATGTAAGAGTGTTAAATAAAAATAGATGTTGCCAACTTGAGGCTGCTGATTAATCTCGCCCTCAACAAAACTCTGTACAGCTATGGATTACTAAACGAACAAGTTCCAGTGATGCTAATGACAAATATCCAGTATATAAACAAGTATGGAAAAGAAACATAGAGTAGTCCAATGAGAGGGGCAGATGAGACATGATGATACATACTAAAAGGTGAAAATCCATTTTACCAAATTAGTCGTGTTGAAAAAAAAGGGGGAAAGGCGCAATGAATTTGTCTCCAGGTGGGTTAGATAAAGTGAACGCCTTGAGGCTGCCTATTTGGCGAATCAATCTTAGACAAGGAACTCACCAGTCGCGATCAAATTGCCCTCCTTAAATTACCGATTAGGGAAATGAAGAAAATGAGGAGTTCTGATTTTTTTTCCCTTCCAACTGAATAGTAAGTTTCTTCCTAACCGAATGAAACTTGCCGGGAGGGAAGAGGCTTGCGACTGGCTTTGTGGAATGTTACCTATCACATTATTAGTGCATATCATTATATTCACATAAGGACCATCTATTTCATACCAATCATTGTACACAATGTACACACAAGGTACTCTTCTTCATGTATTACCAGCCCAGTAATGGTTCTTCAAAATTTCAAAATCAAGAGGAATAAGGATTTTTTCCCATTATTTTCGCCAAAGCAGTTGTATATGTTATTACCTTACAAAAACAATAATAACTATATCTGTACACTCACACAAGGTACTCTGCTTAAATTTCTACCAGCTCAGTATGTCTAAATTTAAGAAAAAAAGGCTAAATATCATTAAGTGTATAAACTGTATAATGCAGTGACACACATTTACATCTTATCACCTTTGGCTTTCTGTTCATTCATGCAATTTAGTCAGATGAGTTCATGTCGAAAAGTTTGAGTATGTGTGTGTTCAATGCTATTTTCCGATTTTGCACTACCAAACATCTATTTAGATACATATATTACGTATACAGACAAAAAGTAAGCTTAAGAAAAAAAAATCCATTCACAAATTCGCTATTTTGCTGTACAGAATGAATATTAGTTCAGACATGTCCCATTTATATTTTCAAACTTTAGTCAGAATCAAGTTTTCCTGTCCAGCATTGCACTCTGTGCATGGTGTGTGATAAAAAACAAAAACAAAATAAAGCCGGAAAGGGCTCACTCGGCGTCAAGCTTTTTGTCATATTATTTGAGTTCCGATTTTTTATTCTTTATTTTCGGTTTTGATGCTCTTTAATCTGAATATTCTACACGTACTTCGATACAACAGAATATGGCTGTATATTGATTTAAAGATTATTGTAATAACACATAATATACAGAGAAAATAGTCATGAAAAACATACTCATACTCGAACCGAATCGAGTGTTCCCTTTCTCCAATATTTCCCTTCAGAAAGGGCCCCCTCTTGCAATAACTTTCATTCCATGGGCAATATAATAGATAGCAGATGGCTAAAGTAACAGCGTCGCTCAAGGCCAACCTTCTCATATGAGCGGAAAGGAAATGAAATAGAGGACTCTAACATACATCAAATTCAAAGTCATTCTGAGATTTTGTCGATAACTTTCGTTTTGATTTCTAGGAGAAACACCTGAAAAAAAAATCCCTGTAATGTATATTTTCAGAGTAAGAGCACCAGACTACGGTGTCATTATCATCTTCAATCATAACGCTGCATCATATTGAACTCGAACATGTCGAATGCCATTTCAATTACAGACTTTAACTTAGACTAAGGTGGCACGGGAGCACGTACCTTCCAATCAAAAGGCGAAAAAAAAAAGAGGGAGCAACATTGGAAAGGGGACTGTTGTTTGTATTTGATATGGAAAAATATTCATTTTAAAAGCCAATATATCAATACTGGTTTTTCTTATCATTTCATCATCATTGTTATCGTTATCATCTTGTATCTTTTGGTTTTATTATCATTGTCATTGTTATTACATTTGTTATTATTATCATCATTATTATCATTATTATTATTACTATCGTTATTATCATCATTATTATTATCATTATTATTGTTATTATTAGCATTATTATTATCATCATCATTGTCATTTCAGTATCATTATTATCATCATCATCATTATTATTATTAATCATTATCATTATCATAATCCAATATTATCATTTTCATGGTTAGCAGCAGCATCATTTATATATTTCATTCTTATCGGTGTAATATGTTTTTTAATGCTCTTTTCTTTTTGCTTTTCTATGGTCACATTAAACATGAGATAGATTTACACCTGTATTTGAAAATTACAGGATTGTTCCAGTATTGAACCCCTGAATACTAGACATTATATTTTGCCTATTATATACATCTGTACCCCCCCCCCTTACCTCGCTCCTTTTTCCATGAAGAAAACGGATATTTTATAAACAATCGTACTACTTTTTAAAACACTTTTTCTGTCAACTTTTTTCTTGTTGCCGTGTCTTTATTCAGCATGTCCCCTGTCAAACAATCTTACTTTATACGTCTAATACCATTATGATCCTTTCAGTGAAAATAAAGGCTGTATACCTGTTTTTCAATCGGTAATGTTTATTAGCTTCTTATACCAATAGTTGTCTTATATTTCTCCCCAACTCGAATGACGTTGCTAACCCGGTCAGCCATAGCTTAAATACACACATAAGATGTTGTCTATTCTTCTTTATTTGTTTGTTTCCTGATTGTTCATTTATTCATTTATTCGTTTATTTATTTAGTTATAAAAAATAAGTATCAAAAATAAAATTGTGGGTGTATATATATATATATTTGGGTAGCTGTCAGATGATTTTCGAAAAAAATGGAAAAGGGGATTGCTAGTTGAACTCCCTCCCCCCTCTCTTCCTCCAGAGAATTCTGGAACCGCTCCAGTCACCTCGCATCACGCCGTGTCACGTTAACATGTATTTTCCTAAAATCCTCTATTTTGTCAAATTCACCACCAGTCTTTTGTATTAAAAAATCGCACAGCTCCCTTCCAATATTTTGATCCTTGATTGAAGTTAGCAATCTATATCTACGTTAAGTGTTTCAAGCTATGCTATGGTAGGTTGTTTTTTTTTTTGGTTGTTGTTGTTGAACGTTTACGTTTCTGTACTTGCTACGAGAGAGAAGGAGAGAGAGAGGGAGTGCATGTGTGTGCGCGTGTGTGGTATGTGTGTTCTCTGTTTTTTAGTGCGTAAACGCACTAGCGCCTATAAGCGAAGGATCTGCAGTGAGAAAAAGCTCATGTCTATGCATGTGTATTCATATTAAAAGATGCCGAACAAATATTTTCGAAAAAAAAATGATTGCTCATTTACGTCACGTTACTGCGTGACGTGACGTAACTGTTTAGAACAAGCACGTAGAGCTATTTATTGAACAAGGCATGAAGAGAAGACTTAGAAAATGTTGTAAGGATTCTTACTTATATGAAATCAAACCTTAAAACATAAGATCTGTACAGGAAAGCTATACAAGAAATCACTGTATTGTAGCCATTGTTTATATTGTTTTCCATACTGCTATTATCATTATTTTTGTTGTTGTTTTGTCATCTCTACCATTATTACAGTTATTTTACTATCATTATCATAATCGTTATTATCATTATTGTTTTTGATGTTTTTATCGTCATTATCACTTTTGTATTATCATTATCATTATTGTCGTTATCATTATCATTGTCATTTCTTAAAATCATGTAATCATCCTCAGTATTATTATTATCATCATCATCATGATCTGCGTCATAATCATTTCTGCCGCGATTAGCATGCTTTTCTTAAGATTGCTTTGAAATTTCTGTTCTGACAGGGGAAAAGATGTGCCACAATAAGTTTTATTAGAGTTGACGAACAGTTCGGATCAAGTAATGCCGTTTGCAGATAACAACAAATACGTCGTTGAAGACTGAAACAAAAGTTTCGAGAGAAGAAAATTAACCATTCTTTTGTGTGTTTGGATCCCATTCTATGATCGTGCAAGGTCACTGTTAGCTTAATACCTTTATGCTTGTTGTTCTCTTGTGAAGTGAAGGCTTGCAATAATCGAATAATTAAACAAACAGAAAACTTAGAGCTGATTAGAAACATTCTGCAAAGTTCAATTTGGCAAATTTGAATGCCAGTTAAGCGGTTTTTAAATTGAATGATATATCTATGAAACCCTTCGACTAAAATGTTAAATAAAAAAAACAGGAGAATTGAATGATAATTTACATGGCAACATCGATTTGGGCGAATTTGAATACCAAGAAAATGAATTTGAATCACAAACTTGCGAATTTGGTCGGGAAATCCTATAACAATATTCATGAAAATGATAATGATAATTATAGAATTATTATCATTATTCATATCAATATTATTCTTTTGATTATTATTGTCATGACTGTTACTATTATTATCATTTTCATCATCATCATCATCATCATCATTATCATTACGGTAAGCAAAACAAAACAAATATCACGCGTATACTCAAGACTCATTACGCAAAACGAAGCTTGTAATAATCATCTGACCATTTTGTGATGCTTTTATGGTTTCGCTATCAAGTCACTGCTTTTTTCTTCTTGATCTCTCATCGTGCAATATTTTTCACTGATGGCGGGAACGTGATCATTTTATGATTTTACATTATAATACTTTTTACGATATTTTAACATGTTGTATGACATTCTTCAATGTTTCTTTAATTTCATCGATGTAAAAATAGTTTATGTAATTTAGTATTCATCATTGTATTCACAAATGAAATTTATAATGTGTATTAATGTTTGTACTGCGAAACATGTTTGCCAATTACCTTTACTTAACTGAACTGAACTGAAAACAGAACCAACCAAATAAAACAATACAAAGCAAACAACATGATTAAAAATCTAGTCAGTGGCTGTGCGTCCCAAACTGCGCAATAAAAGAGTAAAATTATTCTAATGACAATGTCCCTTTTATCCCGCCAGGAAAGCGAAATAAAAGAATGCCCCTGTATTTGCATTCGCAGTATATACGGATAATAAAAAAAATGAAAATAGATAAATAAATAAACAAATAGATTAATTGGTTAATTTAAACAATACGAATCAGAGATTAGGCTGACTGGCCATGTTTAGTTCAGTATATGGGCGTCAATTAGGGGGACAGGGGGACACGTCCCCTAAATCTTAAAGAATGGGGTACACAATATAGGGTATGCCCGCCCTCATCTTAAGATAATGACCTTGTGTATGCGACTGCGTTTGTGTATGTCCCTCCCCCGGAAAAAAACAACAACAGCATTTGAGTGTCCCCCTTAAAATATAAACCGATTGGCTCCCCTGGTTGTGGGAAGTGTTCCCCACGGGCAGTTCTATATTTTGGCTTAAGGGCCTATTAATTTGTAGTCTGAGGGTCAATTTCGTAGGTTAAATGGCCGTTCACATCCAAATCAACAAATTAAATGTCATTTCCAGCCCGTCCCCGACTCAGAACAATACTTAAATGTATTTGATGCAGAGGCTTATAATTCTTGTATGAATGAAAGAAAGAATGTATTTTTAAAATTCATTATTAGGGACGAGACTTGAAATGTTAAGAATTCTTTCCTTATAACTCGTTTATCACATTCTCTTGTCCATGTTGCCATTTAGGAGTCTATCAGGACAGGAAAATCTTCTTAGTTAGGGATTGTGGGTGAAAACCTCCACGATGTACGACCCGATCATCGATAAGACCACTAACATGACCCAGCTCTACAACGACTTCAACAACCCAAGCACTCACGTGCAGGACCACTACGATTACTCCAACGATGATTTGTCCAGCGAGGAGGGCGATCTCTTCCCCCGGGTGCACATGGCGGCCAAGGCTGCCCTCGGCCTGAGCTACACGCTCATGATACCCGTCTGCGGGATCGGGAATCTCCTCCTTTGTTGCGTCATCTACCGATTCCGACGCATGCGCACTACCACCAATCTCCTCATCGGGAATTTGGCGCTGTCGGACTTCATCGTGGCTGCCGTAGTTGCTCCCTTTAACTTCTTCTACTATCTTCACCAGACGTGGCCGTTCGGGAAAGCGATGTGCGTGACCGTGGGCTACTTGAAGGTTACGTCATTCTATGTATCGATCAACTCACTGCTGGCAATCGCTATCGACAGGTAAGGTATTAAGTAATGAAAGAAGAACGCAGCGGGGGGGGGGGGGGGGGGGCTTATCTTTACCTTAAAGTGAAGTAAAGTGCGATAAACTCGTACCCTTCCGTCTGGCCCTTGGCGCATACCTGTTCAAAATACCAGAACCTCGCTCAGCGCTAATTACATGCAATTCGATATGGTAAGGAGCTTATTGGAGCTCACCGTAAACAAGAAATCCAGGTGCTGTTGATCAAGAAAGGGAAGTACTGTGTGTAAAAACAATATAGCAACACGTTGGCATCCCGATGAAATAAATGAAAGAAAAGAAGAAAATTAAATGAATTTACAAGGCACACCCTATTGTGAAAAAATACTAGTGTGAAACAAACAATAACAGAATTACTTCCATCCATGTTTTTTTTAGAAACTCTAATTTTACATTGCACTGACTGAAGACAACCACAGAGACGGATATTATTCACATCATCTATTTGAAATTATTTTGATAATCCTTTAAATGAATGTGTAATCTCTTTACCTTTGTGTAAAAAGAATCATGAAACATGAAATAATGAAAGGAATTGTTTAACCATGATAAGAAATGCATTTGAAAAATTATTATTATTATTGACTATTTGGGGCCACCTAGGCCTCGGAGCGGAAAAGCGAACTTAATCACTATGATGACCCTCGGGTCTCTCCTCCTGATATAACTAATTGGGATGTTTCTATACGAGAAAGATGGGGGAAGTTGTTTTTTTTTTTTCTGGCAAGAGCTATCTGATAAAAAAAAGCTAACATAATGCTACACTATTGTATTCATATTTTATGTGGAATGGTACCATTCACAGATATGAAATAAAATGAACATCTCTCTGCGGTAGTTTATGAATGGTCAGCCAGATAACTCGACCGATCCAGGGGTTCCTTCAAAATATTGAAAATAAACCGTTCTCAATTAAATGAACAGTTGAATACACAGTTTGATTAATGCCAAATATTTGGTGTTATCATGTTTTCCCCGATGCATCCAGGTGGTCCGAAACGATGACGATAATCAATTCCTTAAACCCGAAATGTATATGAGAAAGCAAGGAATGGGGTCATCTTCTGAACAAACAGTCGTTTTCCCACATTAAACAGAATGTTTGTTTGCCTCTAGGAACTCAAGTAATAGTTTATCCTAAGATTCATAAACCCATTCATGACAGGAATTATTGTTTGAAGCCATATTTTGTTGCGCTTTCCTTCCCCAAATTGGCAACACCAGTATTTTCCTTTATTGCATTTTCTTATTGAAGCCATGTAACTCGAAAAATAGTATAATTATTAAAAGTTGAAACATTGCCAATTTGCATGGAGGAAATATTTTCAAATTTCCATTGCGTTGCCAACTTTACGATGCTTAAGTGCTTATCTTTCTTTTAAATAACACTGACGCAACGAAAATGCACTGGCAGATGTAAAATTGTATGCTCCTTCTGCTCACGTACTAGTATTTGGGATATCTTTAACCCATTCGTGACAGAGGTCCACATTTTGTGGTTTGGCCTAATATCTTTTGATGCAAAGCCCTAAAAATCATACCAAATACATGAGCAGAAAGAGCAAAAAATTCTACACAAACTGTACCCATTTTGGTTGCGTCAATATTCTTTGTTTGATGCTGAAATTTTTAAAAGGAAAATAAGCATTAAAATCCTTAAAATGGCAATGTGATAGAAGGTTTAAAATCACCGTTTTCCCTTGCAAATTAGCAACTTTCTGACTTCTCATCATAATTTCTGTCAATTTATATTCATTTCAGATACATGACGTTTTATAAGGAAAATGTAGCAATAAAATTTAAAAAAATGTTGGTGATGCCAATTTGAAGAATAAAGGTGATCAAATTAGGCTGTAAATAATTCCTGTCACAAATGGGTTAAGGGGTCTCCATCAAAAGTTATTGGGCCAACCACGCAATGAGGACCCTCTGTCACAGATGGGTTAATGCAGTAGATGGAATCTTCTCTTTGGGAAGAAGTTCGAAAAAAGTAGGAGGAATATAGAAATAAAGCTTTATACAATGATTATTCATGTAAGAAATATCAAGTTGTGTTTGATTAATCCTTTGAAATGATAGAAAAACAGTAAAACGATGATTAAGATGGAGTATATATCGAAAGAACTAAAATATTGTTCTTCTCGACACATGCTCGAAAACTTCTGAAAGTTCTTTTCTACCTATGCATGTACACTAGGTCTATTATTGATAATTTCTACTCCTTTGAGTTTTTTCCAAACCGCTTACACATCTTTTTTAATCGAAAATATTTCCGACTACTTCATTTTAAAGCTGTCTTTGACTATGTTGCTTTTAAGACGATGTTGCTTTTAAGACGATAAACAATGGCGAACACATTCTCCCTGAGTTTGAAACACATGCTTCACATTGCTACACGAACACCATTAACATGGTGAATATATTGATTTCCAGCCTCAGAACTCAGAACAAGGGTTATAGGGCGATAGTCTACTAGACATCATTATTTCCGCGGGAAGAAGTGGGGAAAACGCTGGCGGTCTTTTATGACAAATATCGAGCGTTTATAAAAAATACGCTTCATCTCCGCACAAGAAACATTGCCGTTGAAAAAGCTCTTAAGGATGATTCTGTATAGATTGGTGTGATGGGGAAGTTTGATATGGCGACATCCATGCACATTTCATTAATAATTCATTAAAAAGTTTAAGGCAATTCATTTTCTTTTGGCCTGTAACAACTTTCCATCTAGTGTGTATGTTACGATGACAAATTAAAAAAAACAAACAGAGCACGTCTGTTTTCAGTTATAGAAATTGGAAGGGAAAATTTGGTATTGTAACACTCATTCGTTTACGAAACTCCTTTGGAAAGCATTTCAGTAAACAGGTAAAATAATATCATTCCCTGCTACAGCCAAACATGCTTTTAAAGTAGTTCAGTCAAGATTTTCACACATGTTTCACTATTTTTCTGAAAGAATAGTCTGTGGGATCTTTTGAAATGATTCTCTTCGTTTTGTGATTATGTGATTATCGGTATACATTGCCTTTTTCTAATCTCTTATGATAACAATAATAGACACATGTATGTAGGGCCACTTCTATACAGTCCTGCGGAGCTCCGATTTTAGATGAGAGCTATCATAATAGCACGCTGAAGAAAATTTCTCCTCTTATTTGTTATGATTGTGAAAGTTTTAAATATATGTCTTGCCAGATCACATTAGTGCACATGCCTTGATAGGGATTTGAACCACGTATCAAGCGATCTACCGTCCGCTGACCTATCCGCAAGACCTGGGA
The DNA here is from genome assembly GCA_029962745.1 of Echinometra lucunter. Lineage (NCBI taxonomy): Eukaryota > Metazoa > Echinodermata > Echinoidea > Camarodonta > Echinometridae > Echinometra > Echinometra lucunter. The sequence goes on from CM057165.1 coordinate 6,300,558, forward strand.
GGGGGGGGGGATGTTTCACACAGACTAAGACTGACTCAAATCGCACTTAACGATGACTGGCCATTCATGCCACTATTTGCTTTCATCTTTGGTCTCTCAAAGGATGCGCAAATCATTGTCACAAATTTGAAGAATTTACATTTTTTTTGTTTTCTTCAATGAACTATAAAAAATGGTTAATTCTGCAGATTTGTGAAACACCCCCAGGATACCTACAAATATCAATGAAGCGTAAAGGAGTGTAGATGATATGGATGGATGAAAACATCTTGATCCCCCCACCCCCGCTCTTGACAAAAACGTGGATATCTTAACCTCTCTGCGCGCAACCTCTGCCCTATTTTGCTTTCCACTGCTTTCTATTCCAGCCCACTTCAAGCTTTCTCGTTTCCCCAGTATGATGTTAAGACGACGGGGGATACGGTACAACCCTGGGGCACTCAAGGCCATATTCCCCACAGTCACTGACAGTGTAAGCGCTGGTGATACCTTAATGTGATACACCACCAAAAATATTACCGCATCTTCCTTCGCAATCCTGATAACGGTGAGGAGGAGAGAGTTAGAGAAAGAGAAAAAGAAAATATAGCCAGAGGATAGTGCAGTTATTTACATAGATAAAATGGGAACGAGAATATTGACGATCCATGTTTGACATCAAAATAGAAGGAGAGCTGAAGAGAGAAAAGAATGACATGACAATATAGGCCTTCTTGGTGTCATATAGATAGGTCATGGATTTGAATCCTGTGTGGTTGCATTATACGGAACATAGAATAACAAATATTGACATTTTGAGCAAAAAATCTGAATCAGAATTTTCAGAAAATGAGGTTATTGTCTGAAGTGTTGGAAAAGATAATGGCCCGTTTTTCGTCAAGATCAAAGATGATATACATTCCCGCAGGCTTCTGTATTACGTCAGCATGTATTCAAAATCGTCGTTGTCTTACTTTTTCTTCTACCGCCCTTCCCATTCCCATTCGAAATAGGAGATCAAAACCGCACGAAAATGAATTTTGTTTTGTTTCTTTTCGTGTTTTACTTGACGGATGATTAGGACCAGCAATCATATCAGACTTAGTGGTCAGGTAACGATACTCTTCGTCGTTTTTAAAGGTTTTAAACTTTTGTTGACAGAGCGAGAATGATATTTGATGCGAATATAAAAGAAAGCATAAAATATTCTTTAAGATATTACTTGAAAACCTTTTACAACAACCACTAGCCTGATCAGTTACCGATTTTAAACATTCATATCCAAAGCCAACTCCACATCTGTGAACCTTTGTAGCGGCATTTGAGTCAGTCATCACTTTTTAACTGAAGCCATTTTTTCATTCCCTCTGAAGAGCCCTTTTTGGTTTCGGACCCCAATCTCGTTAATGGCTCTCAAATTTGCCCGAGAAGGCAGTAAAATCATATATTCTAATACGACTTTTAGTAGGATATATATCGATGAACAGATATACTCCGCTCGTGTTACACTCTTATTAAGAACCATGACGGCAAATTCAGTATCAAATTACCAGAAAGATTCCCTTCGATCCTACCGGTAATGTTTCACTTTTTTGCCACTCAGAGATGTACAACGTATTCCATAGTCTTCAGGCGACAGAGATTACTCAAAATAGTGTTTCTGTCTCTCTTTCCAAGATACGTCTGTCTATTAATAGTGTCAAAGAATTCTGTAAATGAAATATTTGTTAGGAGTAAACTGTGAAGTACAAATTAAAAAAAAAACGCCTAAAGGGACTCCACCGAAATACAATTCAAATCATTACGAGCATGAACATTCGTATGATAGGGCAAATAAATCATTCACTTGTCCTCCATCATGTACTTCTGGCTTGTTTACTACTTTCTCCTATTTTTTCCTCACTCTGAAATATGCTACTTGAAATTCAACCCAATCCTGAATCAATGACCCACTAAACATGCATGCTCCCCCTTTACCCCTTCAAAGAAATTTTCTTTAAAAATAAGCCTACATTCTTCATGCAATGAGCGAAGTGGGACCGCACATAAATCATCAAGTCATGATTTTAATGAAGACACTGTTGCATTTATCAATTCATGTAGCCTTGGTTTGTTGCACAGATGCATCAAGAATACCTTAAAGGAGAATGAAACCTTGACATCAGTGTGCTTCCAGTGAATGAAGAAGAACAAGAAGACTAAACAGTGAAAATTTGAGCAAAATCGGACAATCCGTTCAAGAGTTATGAACTTTAAAAGTTTAATCTAATCCTTATTATAGAATCCTTAAATTGGCAACTTTGCCAGCATCTGTGATGTCATCGTGGACAACTCTCCATTTATTTTGTACACAGAACTCAACATTTTCTTTATTTTAAAGAGAAATAAAAATTATTTTGATTTATTGTTTGAGTATGACATGGCTATATCAATTCTGCAATCATATTGGGAAGAATAATGTTGATTCCTGACCTGAAATTTGATATAAATCAATTTTTTGAAAAATTATGTACAAAATGAATAGAGAGTTGTCCACGATGACATCACAGATGCTGGCAAAGTTGCCAACTCAAGGATCAGCATAGTAGGGATTTACTGAAACTTTCAAAATTCACAACTCTTGAACCGATTGTCCGATTTTGCTCAAACTTTCACTGTTTACTGTTCTTGGTCATCTTTATTCACTAAGAGCACACTGATGCTTGGGTTGCATTCTCCTTTAAAATATGCATCTTATTCATGACTGTTACCTCTCTCACTATCCGATTGGGACGCAAAAATATGGGAACATAATCCAAACTCATAGGTTAGTTCACTTATATTAGATGACTGAATGTTAAAATTAACCGAGAGTTTCAGCTTAAGGTAAACCAGTTGCAAAGTGTAATTATTTCATCTTACATTGCCAGTGCACTTAGAAAACTTACACAAACACACACACACACCCACACACACACACACACACACACACACACACACAAAAATAGGGGTGCACACTAAGAAATAATTGCACCCTAAATGCAACAATGGCTGCACCTTTGTGGGTGCAATCTTGCACCCCGGACGAAAAAAAAGGTGCAAAAATGCACCTTTTTCTTCTTGTTTGCACTCTGAAATGCCCGTTTGCATCCTAAAAGGTGCAACTTTGCAGTTTTTAGGGTGCAGAGATTTTTGCGTACAAAAGGTGCAAATTTGCACCTTTTCTAAAAGGGTGCAACTCTGCACCCTTTAGGGTGCAAAATGCCGCTAATTGCACCTTTAAAGGCGCAAAAGGCTTGTAAAAGGTGCAAATTTGCACCCTAAAAAGGTTCTCCCAGTGTTGCATTTGGAGGGTGCAAGAGTGCACCTTTTTTCTTAGTGTGTGGGGACACAATATAGTATGTCCCCCGACATATTGGGGGGGGGGGGGGAAAGAAAGAAAGAGGCAGTAGGCTATGCCCCCAATGAATTTTTAGCAGAGGACTTTTTCGGGGGGGGGGGCTTGTCAGCATATTTTTCGACAGTGTTCCCCTCCTTTAAAAGACGGAATGACGACCATGTTAGAAATTCCCTTAGTACTTTTCGAGTGAATCGCAGACCCCAAGGCCTGGTATAGATGATGAGGTGGACTTTATGTCAAGTTGTTTGCGAGGTGCAGCCAAATATACAAGAGGATGTAGCGAGTCACTATGCTACGTGACGCTAATTTGTAGAGTAAGGGAAGCATGATCAGTTAGTTGAGGTTCTATTCCTGCCAGATTATATACTATACATATAGGCCTACTCTCTAAATTCTTTGGATTGAGATGAGGGACCAATCCAAAATTTGACTGAAAAATCTCAATCTAATGGATTTAGAAGTCAATCTTTTTCTCAATCTAATTTTGGATTGGTCCCTCACCACAATCTTACAGATTGATTTCCAATCTAAGGAACTTAGAGGGTATCCAGTTACACCAAAAGGTGCAGCTGTTATATATTGTTATATTGTTATATTGTTATATTGTTCATAAAATTTTCACTTTTACACGGTACAATTTCGAACCTATATATATACATTAATACTGAATATAAATATCAAAATGTTTTGAAAAATATAGACATGTCGTGCATCGATAAAAATTTCGTTGTTTGTTCAAGTGATACAAAGAGGTAAGGCCGATAGAATTAATGGAAAACGATGACTACTTTTGTTTGGAGAGTCATTAGCATGAATAAGACCCCAACATAATTTCCGGAAGTGATTACATCCGTAAAAATTTCGTTATCGAGCTAATAATTTTTTTTACATATTTCCTGGACCTGATGACTCACATAGAAATTGAATGCATTTCAGAACAATCTTATCTAGGTACATGGAAAAGTTTTAGAAAACACGTGTGTACCTCATTAATAAGGAACGTTTGCTACTTCAGAGAAAGGGAAATGAATTGTGTCATTAAAAGTGGTATAATTTTACACATGTACATGAATAGCTTATTTCCAAAAGGCACTAAATCCATTTTCCCACCAAAACCAAAGTTTTAGCAGGACTTGATGTTTGTTCCAATTGCGCTTCAGTATGACTGATTTCAATATCAGTTATACTTTACGAAAGTAGAAAAAATGGGTTGAAAATAGATTTATTTCCAAAAGGCGCTAAATTCAAGTTTGTTTATTTCCAAAAACACAAAATCGCATATCAGTTACTGATCAAGGATCATTAATTGATGTAAGTACACACGTGTTTTCTAAAACTACGGATTTAGTGCTTTTTGGAAATAAACTAAGATTTTAGTAGCACCCTTTGGAAATATTTATTTTTTCGCCAGCATTGCAGATCATGTATGAAAAATACAATGAATTTTTGAAAATACTATTCATACAGGATTTCTTTCATTTTCATTTTCTAGATGTCTAATATTGGTAATTTCAACTTTAAATAAGTTTAGTTTCTAATAAGGAAATGGATTGAATAAAAATCCTTCCTTGATTACCTCGAAATCACTCAAAGTGCATTTAGCGCCTTTTTGGAATAGGCTCTTCATATCTTTTCTGAATATAGCTGTGCTCTTTCTAAAAGACAGAATCATATAGGAGTAAAATACTACCTGATATTCTAGATGGATATTCTAAACCGTTAGGTGTTTTATTTGTCCAATTTAACCGAAGAAAAGCAGTGATCGATCAAGAAGAATCGTGTCATTCGTACTCTCTCTTCAATTTATCATGGAGCATTTTCCAAACTTTTAGTATATCCTTACATAGCCTTGGGCCATTTATTATTACAGAAAGATTCTGTTCGAAAAAAGATCACTATACCCGTAAATCTCCATGAGCATGATGACTACGTTCTGAAAAGTTCTAGAGAAAAAAGCCCAGAATCCCTTTTTTACATTTTTTTTTATAGCTCATCCTGATGTGCGAAAAAAAAAGGTGGACAGTACACCCCCTTCCCCCCTCCCTGACATTGTATTCTCTTCTGCTGCACTTCTGCTTACGAATTTAGCCTGACATCTTTATCAGCGGAGTATAATGTGAGCAACGCTTTTATTGTATCTTTGGAGAAGGACAATACACTTCCCGGCCAATGTCCAGTTTCTTTACCCTTTTGCCCCTTCTACTACGAGAATTACGTATGAAAAAGACTCTTAGCTGGGAAAGGAGGTGTCTTCAAGAAACCAATTTGTAGTTTTCCCGCCATCGCAATGGGCGATGTTGACAGCTGAGCGATGTTAACGGCTATCTCACGACCGTCTGCGTGCGCACACGCATATTGGATTTTCTTGGTGTCATTTGGACGTTCTCTTTCTTCGGACGCAGTGAAGGGAGAGAGCTGGATGTCCGGGTGTGAGCATGAGGATGAGGCGAGAGGCACGTCGTCGACGAAGTCATATTCCAGCCGTGTCACCAGATGGGATTTATTGAGGCGAGGGGAGAAGGATCACCGCAACGAATGATTATGCTGATTGCTTCAGAGAGATCGAATTGACGAGTTATAAGAGAAAATAAGGCGGATCTGTAAGCGAAAGGGACAGCGATATGCCAGCATGTCATTTCCACCACATTTCCTCTATCGCTGCTGTCGACACGACAGACTGAAACAAAATGACGATTTTATGGGATTGAGAGAGAGAGAAAGAGAGAAAGAGAGAGAGAGAGAGAGACAGCGATAGAGATAATAGAGGGAGGTGAAAAGATAGAGAAAATACACAATGCTTGATAGAGGGGGAAAAAGGTCAAGGAAAGTGAACAAAGGAGAGTGAATGACGAAGTTGATCAGAGAATAACAATAAGAAAAGATAAAACGGATATGAAAGGGAGCGAAAGTATATAAATAGCTGGAAAAAAGTAGAAGAACGTATAATTAAATTGTGGGAAAGGTGAGAAGATATCAGGATAAAATCGGAGAAAAGAGATGGAGACAAAGAAAAAGAAAAAAGATAGATAATTGAGAGGAGGGTCAAGAAAATATAGGGAAGAGAGAAGAAAACCCAAATGAAGAGAAATAGACAGAGATAGAGAGAAAGTAGAAAAATACGGGAAGGGAAAAAGTGAACAACACAAACAACCTCATAGTATCGAGGACCGACGGGTGCCATCTTTTCCAAGTTTGGTGATTCCCAGTAGGTCTAGCAAGCTCATTGATCCGATCAGCCACCATCAAATTGACAACAAAACACAGGAAATTAAAGCTGTAATGAAGTCAGGAGAGAAAAACTCGATAAATCACAGCTCACGGTGTTGTTTATCGCACTTGTTTGTCAGCTTCCAAGTAGAAAATACCTGACATTTTCTAATTTCATTAAGGTGTCTAGATAATAAAAGTGAGACCAATTCATCAGTTCAACTACGTACGCATTTTACCCACCAATTACCTGTCACCGACTTGGTATCAAAATACGTTTATAAAGGAAACTTACTTAATAAGGCAGGCCTAAATTTCCTTTTCAAAAACAGTACTTTTGACATTTCGACTAGACTTTGGCAATAATTCTAGCTCAGGTTTTCACAACCTTATACAACCTTTCATCGTTGTCACCAGTGCGAGTAATTGATACAAGATACGTTCAATTGCAGACGAAATTGTCGATTCAATGGAGGCAATAGGTATTTTGGAGGGGATTTTTGCATGGGTTGGTATAAGTGCCCAAAAATTCGAAACCGTCCGGGCTTTCGGCTCTGATTGGAACGTGACACCAACACATTTGGAAAGCGGAAAGTCGGCCAAGTATTCTTTGAACGCCAACTGCCTGGCGTGGTTTTATCGCCTAAAGCTCCGTTACAAAAGGTGGCCTCCACTTTCAATCCGTCTCTTCATATCATGGGCGTCAGTGATGGGGGAGGCAGGGAGACTCGTCTACGAAATTTTAAGGGGGGGGGGGGGAGACACACTTGCGTATGTTCCCCAAAAATTTTAACTGAGGACCTTTTTCATTTTAATTTTTTTTTTGTATGTCCCCCAACTTCAATGCCCCCCAATCTAAGTTGAGAACCCTATTTCTATGGGTACCTCCAAAATATAAAACGGACTGACGCCCCTGCTTCATATATTTCTCAATCTTTCTCAATCCCTATCTCTTCTTTCTCTCTCTTTATTCTCTGACTGTTTCCATTTTCTTTACCGTCCCCCCCCCCCCCCATATCAAGCTTTCTCTCCCATTTTCTCCTCTCCATGTATCATAAATTTAATGCACCATCTCCGAAATGCAAATTTCAGTGGTCTCCCAAAGTTAGGAAAACGAGCTAAAATAATGTACAATAATACTTAGAATGACTAAAAAGCAAAAATTGCCCACGTTTAAAAGTACCAACACAACATAACCAAACAAAGGAGAGAGAGAAAAAAGGAAAACAAACATAACATTATCATGATTATGATTAAGTAATACACGTTCCAATACATGTTTGTGGCTTACGAACAATTGAGAATATATTTGTTAGATATGAGGAGAAATGAAATTTTGAAATCGCTCATGGAGATCATGCAAGAATGTATGTCTGCTAGAAAGTTATAGAACTGTTAAATTGTAAAGAAACGAGGTTAGGTCACATTCCATAAATCTCAGGATAAATAATAATAATGAACTTAAACTGTTTACCAAGAATTATGAATATATTATGAATATATTATGAACATATTATGAATATATTTCTGGGGTATAAGCTAAGAACCATTTGTCTGAAATCACTTATGCAGATCATGCAAGAATATATGCAAATACATATTCTTTGCCTTTGAAATTGAAAAGAAAGCATGCTCTCCCTGACATGAAATGCAATGGAGATGTTTTGGGTCTCTGCGTGTAAGCTTACCATAACGAAACTAATTAAACTTTCGCATTGATTACATTGATCAGTTCACGTTAGTGTTCCGGGATGCAGTTTTAGTTCATTATCATTCTTATATATCCTCATCTTTTAAAAGAATTATTGACTGCGACCCAACCCTAACCTGGTTTCTTTCCACTTTTGCAGTTTTATAACTTTCAAGCAGACTTTTTGTTATTTTCAGCCACGACAGTGATTTTTCAAATATATATATCCACAATCACGTCATAAACGTGAGATTTACAACTTGTTTTATTTTTTCGATGTATTCGAAAGTAAAGGTTAAGTCCAGAAGTGTATCTGGAGTAATGCAGAAGTACACCAACGCACAGTTGTCATTTTAAAAAGTTTTGATTTATACTACAGCTGAATATGTTTTAGGAGTATAAAACCAGTGGAAGGTTTATAGAAAGAAACACCTTACAGCTATGGAAGTGACTTATCATTGCACGAGAATAATGCATTTACATGATTTAACATCCGCAATACATTACACACTTTCTAATTATAAGGAATAATCTATGACATTTATTTCACTTTAAAGTGGGCGTGTGTTGTTGTTTGTGAGGTTGAGTTACATATCTTTTTTGGGGCAATATTGCATTCAGATGTGCAAAATTTGGTTAGAAGAAAAAAGGTGATTTATCATGGACAATATATTTAACAGTATTCAGATTTGTTTCCCCTCTTTCAATATTTATCACTTATACTAGAATATTTGCAAGAACGTTTAATTTTTATGAAACCTTGTGAGGTTTTTTTTTTGTTGTTGTAAATTTTCTTCCTTTCCACCATGTCAGGTGTTCAATAATGCTTTTAACAATTAATGGCTCCTGAGTATACTGATGATATCCATTTGACGATACAGCATATATGCAGAGGGTTCCCGGAAGCGGGTCGCGCTCTCTGTCATACAGAACGTGGTCAGGAAACTTGACACGGTGAATGCACTGATAGCGACCGCCCTGTGGGCGCCGAAAAGAGTGTGCTCGCCTGGGTGTGCGAGGTGTGGGTATGTGTGGGTTTGTATAGCTATTCTGTCTACCACTGTGTATTTTTTTAATTCCACGGGTATAACCAAAGGTGAAGATTGCCCAGTTTTGAATCGTCGTGTAATTCTTAGATATTTTTTCTATTTCGTTGAATTATTGGCTAAAAAGCAGGGGTGAGGGTAGTGAGAACAATGTCACAAATTCAATTATGCGATCGCGATCAGGATTTCTTTTACCTGGTCATTATCGGCGTTTGACGTTTGAGATCAGGAATATTTCAGCAGATATAGTTCCTGTCTACTCTACCTGTCTGCCCACGATAATTCAGATTAAGTAATAAAAACACCTAAACTGGTCTGGTTGCTATGGAAACATTTACTGCATGAAAAGTGCACAGAGTTGTTTCCACGGTTAAATGCAATAATGGATGGCTGTCTGTACTGTGACGTCCGCAGTAATCCTTCCATCCAAATGGACTGTTAATAAAAATTTCTCTACAAGTATCCACCCTTTTCTTTTCCTTGTCTCACAGTTCTTTTTTTTCCCTGGAATTGTCAAGATACATGTATATTAAGGCTAACCGCCCTACTATACAATCTCACGAAAAGACATTAACCGAGCTCTGACGCTCTTGCCATGAAGTTCAAGAAGGTAGGCCTACTAACATGATATCCTAACACGTAACGGAAAGAACGTACCTTTCAGAGGTCAAGCCTTCCATACTTATTCGAAGCTCTTGTTGTTCAAGTGAGTTTCAATAATAATTTAATACTTCATTGATAGAGTTAAACGACCATCATGACATTTTCTGAACACGTCTTGGTTATTTGAGTTCCCAAAAATTAGAAAATCATGAAAAAAATAAAAGTAGAAACAAACAAACAAACAAACAAAAGGAAACCACACCCTTTTTGACTCATATCGTCTTTCAGTGGTGGGGCGGCTTTGGGGGGTACTTGCGGACCGTGCTCCCTCCTTTTGAAACCAAAGTACATATTAGGTCCTTTTTTTTTTAATTTATTGTGCCCCTCCCCACCCCTCTTTCAGGCTGGGCGTCTGTTTTTTTTTTTGTTTTGTTTTTTGTTTTGCTTTTCAGAATTTTTTTGAGAACCCCCCCCCCCCCCATTTTAAAAAAAAATAGAATCCTCAATCCGTCCCTGATTTAGCATCTTATGTATGAATATACGTTCGATATTATCTTATTGCTTTCGGAGTGGGTTTCCCACAAAACACGGAATTGTCTGAAACCTATCCTCAAAAGATGTGGATTTACTTTTCTGAACATGTATATCACTTTTGAAGGCATAAGAGAGTTATGCAGGAAACGGTATAAATTGCTGCCAGTGAAAAAATATTTCTGCAACGCCTCATTCGAGTATCATGAAATGTTCATAATTAATCGGTCATCTTTTGCCAAGCTCTCAGGGCTTAAAAGCTAATTCCGGAGAACCCAAATGTAATAATTGGTTGTAAATCATTCGACATAGGTTTAAAAGTTCAGTGAACTAGTTTAGAAAGATGTTGCCGGGTGTTACGTCAAATCCCTTCATATAGTCAGGTAGAAATGATGTTATATCTCGTATCTATCCGTCTGTGTAGTGATAAACTCCAGTCGTGTATCACGCCGTTCATGTTGGTATTGTTAAATTTGAGGGGCTTTCTTGGAAACCACTTTAAAATCACTGATGAAGCTCTGGTGAAACCAAACTAGACTTTAGAAAGGAATTAATAGAAATGAATATCACGTGTTAGCCATATGTGTAGTTTCCACTTTTTAGAAGAATGCTGCTGATTAGCCTGGAATTCCCTACAAATAAAATGCAAAGTGTTCAGGGAGTTTTACTACATGTGTGGGAAATTGTAGAATCTTTTTCCGGAATCAGACAGCGAATATTTCCATATCTCACTTACGAATCGACAATTTGTAGTTAATTTTAGATTCCTCCGAGGTAGCAAAAGAGAATCCCTCCCCGCTGATAAGGACCCTTGCACCAGAACTACCAGGCATTATTTTAGTAGTATCAATACACCTCTTCCATTGTTGATTAGGGCATACTTTTATCATGCTGTGCCATATCTTTATCACACAGCCGCAAAGATGTTTTATATTTGGATGGGCCAGAGAAAAATAATCGCATTTTCCATGTTTTGTCGTCAGTCACTCTTTGCCTTAGGTTCGCGTAGTATTAGAGTAATCGAGCCGGAAAATATTGTATCCGGATACTGGACCCGAAGGGTGTTTTGTGGTATGGGCTGGCAAGTAAAGAGAAAAACAGAACTTGAGAAACACACCCATCGCGAATGGGTTCAAACTATCGGGACAGATTTCAAAGCAGTGGGAATGAATAATGTTTTATGTTTAGTCCTGATCTACGCGTGTGTCCACGCACGCCACCCCTTCCCTCAGCCCCTCCCCCTCCCCATCCTCCTACTCGTTCTCTTCCTTCCTGAAAACTGATCGGCAACGCGCCGAGTCAGACTGTCACAGCAGAGGCGACAGAAATATACCATAAAAGTCCTTTTTACCATGGTTTTGTTGTACTTGATAGCCCTTGATCCTCTCAGTCGCGATTCCACAAAAGTTTGGGTAAAGACGTTTCTTATCCCCATATCTCTCCTGTTCATTTACAGCCTCTCTCTTTGCAATCCCTTGCATTTAATTTCTACTTTCCTGGAGCTACGCCCTTGCGGCAGTTTTATTGTAGGCGCGTACATCCATTAACTCATACCCACCTCACAACCCATCCCCACGCACTCCTGTGTACTACTTGACATCTCTTTTAATATGCAAATTATTCTGCGATGAACCGGAAAAAATATCAACTCATTGACAATTGGTACCGGGTGGCCCATATACATAGTCTAAGGGAATTTAAGAATTCAGTCGCCAACGGATTCAGATCATTCTTACACACCTTGTAGCAAGACAATCCTCAGCAGATCTATCTATCCCCAAAATCATTTATATGTCTCGTAAACTCTCTGATTCGGATGCGCATGTGCTCGTTCTCGCCATCTTCAAAGCCTTCCATTTTCTTTATATCCAATCTGCATTTTATGCAAGTTATTTCACGATGAACCAGAAAATAATATTAAGATCAGTCTCTCACACCTTTTAGCAAGACAGTCCTCAGCAGATCTTTCTATCCCTAAAATCATTTATATGTCTCGTAAACTCTCTGATTCAGATGCGCACGATTGTGTTCATTCTCGCCATCTTCAACGCCTTTCATTTTTTTTATATCCAATCTGCATTTCAAAATCGAACGTAACTTAAGCCCATTAAAACATCTTGTAAAATGTCCAAAGGCATCTTGCCAGTATCTTCATACAAGCGATCTTGGAAATGGAAGAGTTATACGGCGGAGAAATATCTTTTGAGGGGGCCCTAGGCGGTGCTAAAGCAGTGGTTTCCTTCTGTAACTGCGATGCATTACTGATCGGGGAGTGTTTAAGGAATCCTTCACCTTGGAAACTATCAATCTGGGACGAATTTCTAACAGACTACACTAACTTTTTGTGAAGCACATTGAGCTATCGTACATTCCTGAAACAAACGTACATGGGTAATGGCATTCCCATAATAAATCTTATTACACAATTAACCCCACTGGATTTGTAAACTGTTTTCCTTTTCAAACATTAATCTAATAATATTTCAAATTTTACAATTTAACTCACTTTTAATATATATTTTGTCACGTGGTCATTAACGCCGCTCATCTTGTTCAATACAGTCATTGTCGCCATTAATATCCTCATGGTTTACGTTGTTACGATTACTTGTCAATATCAAAGTTGGAGTTTATTTCCACTTATTCATTCGAGTGTCATACATGACTGATAATAATCTGTTATAACATTACAAAGGAATGATGAACAATACTGACCGGCTGTTTCTGTACCTCCCCAACTTAAAACTAGTTTGTTTTTTTTTAAAATGATTATAACAATGTTAACCAATGCCTTTAATTAATACTCATATTTACTTCTTCCCCCCCCCCCCCCCCCTCCATTAAGGTACATCATCATTATGCATCCCCTGAAGCCAAGGATGACGACATACACGGCATGTTTCGTTCTTTGTTTCATCTGGGTTCTCTCGCTCACAATCGTGATTCCAACGGCTCTTTACTCCCAAACCCACGACTTCTACTTCAACGACGGCGGCGCAAATATCCACGTCACGCAGTGTATCGAGAATTATTCCAACAGTAAAGCGATGAAGGCCTACACTCTGGTCCTGGTCATCGGCGAGTTCCTGCTTCCCCTCGCCATCATGTCGGTGTCGTATTTCCTAATCGCGCGTAAGCTCTGGTTCCGTCGAGTTCCGGGTGGCCACGCCACGGAACAGCAGGAGATGGCAGCCGAGTCGTCCAAACGCCGTACGATCAGATTGCTGATCATTGTGGTGGCGCTCTTTGCGTTTTGTTGGGCACCCTATCACATGTTCGCCATCCTTCGTGATATTTTCTTCCCCAGTTACCAAGAGTCGCATGTGACCCTGTTCCTGACCGTCTTCTATCTGGTAGAAGCCTTAGCCATGAGTAACAGTATGTTCAACACTCTCATCTATGTGGTCTTCAACGCCAATGTTCGCAAGTACGTCCTGCAGATACCAGACTCCTGCCGACGCCTCAAACCAAGTGACAAGGCTACGGTCCGCTACTGGCACCCTCTGGCGACACGCTCCAGTTCTCATTGCACGCGCAGTTCAGTCAGGTCGAGTCAACTTCGCACCAACACCACAACCATTTCTACAAGGCTCACTATCAACCTCAACCGGCCCCCTTCATGTTCGTCTAGTCCTCAATGTGGAACGGTGCATGATCTCAAATGCTGATGGCATTTCTGATGAAGTATGGTCGTTGTAGTTCCAATTTTATTTCCGTGGTGAACTGACATGTATCGAAAAAGCCTTCGCTTCTAACTCATCTTTGCAGGAGGTGACAGCTTACATTCGAATTATGGTCCTCTGCACAGAGGATAGAACATACCAAACTGTGACTGTAAAGTGCTTCTGACGGTTGCTTGCGAATCGCCAGTGGATGAAGCCGTAATATACGTGTTTGCGAAACGGAGAACAGGACATGACATGACACTATCACTTTAACGAGTGTTTCATGCTAGGGTTATGTTTAATGCAACAGATTCGAAATTACATTCACATCACCCGATAGATGAGAAGTAAAAAATGGAAAAAAAAGAGCAAAATGTATTTTGTTACGCAAGTGGATATTTCATTTCAAGGGCAGAAACACATTCATGATATTTCCTTTTCCAAAGGCACATAAGAAGTCACCTTAGCTGGGTTTTATTATACTTCCCTTGGACGCGCAACACTGAACGCGACAGGATAAATTTTTATGCCTATTTATGCTTGAAGTTGCGCTATCGCACCTTTTAAGCTACTGACTATTTCCGCCATTATTTATGAAAAGGAGCAAGATATTCATGGTGTTGTTCACTAATTTGTGCAACCTAAAATGTTTCAGAATCGTTGGGCTGCACGTTTATTATAATAGTTGGTTTAGAAGCGCATCCCATTAATGTGGCTATAGGATTTTATTTATTGTTTTATTGGTTCAGATATAAAATTTCAAGCACATGAACAAAGCAGTTATCATAACTACTTGTTTTCGTCGATGCTTTAGTAATCGAGGTGGTTTCTTGTACAGCACTCGGTCACGATTCAGTGACCAGTTACTATTTACCTTTCTTGATTTTCTTGTAACGTATATCGTGTTTCATTTTGCACAGTACTGGCAGAGCTGGAAGTAAAAAGTGTTGTGTAACTATGTAAGCGCGTATTCTATTGGCTAAATGTCACACAATCATGTGGCCGTCAATAAGTTTGTTACATTGCACGTCCTTGAGGATATAGCAGCAATTTGTAATTGTATTTTCCCACGCTTACCGATCGTTTGCGATGTAAAACTGCGCAAAATTCACATGAAAGGTAGCATGATAGTAATCAAGAGGGATGATTCGAACCCGGATTCGAAAAGAAACTATTAGCATAAGATAGCAAGCATTAGCGTAGACAGATCCTCATACCGAGGGGGGGGGGGGGGGGGGGGGGGGGGGGGGGATGATTCCCCTATTTATAATTTTAGTTCAAGTTTAGTTCAAGTTTATTTTCCATTTCCATTATCAACATTACAAGCAAATACAAATCAAACATACATTATAAATATAGACAGAAACAAATGAAATGTGATAACAATGATTACAAATCAATTACAAGTTACAAAATATTTGTAAAATAGTTTTAACAGAATCTGATATGGAAATGAGGGGATCCACTAAAAAGCATTGCTTGTAGAGCGTGGATCCCCTAAGAAAGTATATCAAACATTTGAGAAATGGGGCTCATTCGCAGGAGTAAATACAATAAGTTAAAATAGAATATTGGAAATAATAACAAGATGGTGAGTGATAGCGAGAAATGATAAAAAGATGACAGAGATACAGGACGATACTAAAAACTAAAAAGAAAACAGACATGAAAGAATAGAGGGAAGAGAGAAGGAATAAAGTACTGAAAGGGGAGCGAGAGGGAGAGAGAAAGGGCAAAGATAAGTAGGGAGGGGGAGGGAGAGAGATGGATGGACACACACACACAGACAGACAGACAGACAGACACAGATAATATGGAGAGAGAGGGTCAGAAAAAGAGAGAGATAAAAGGGGGGGGGCAAGACCGAGAGTACAAACGTGGATCAACGAGAGTGTGACTCAATAGATGTAATTGCAGAATGATGTAATTGCAGAAGTAAACAATAAAATCAAAAAATCAAAAATAGCAATGCTTAGATAGTACTAAAAATATACAAACTAGTTAATTACTTTGGTAAGACAGTAAAAGAATTATTTTAGTTTTCTCTTAAAGGAGTGGATAGAGGGGGCCTGTTGAACATCTTTATGGAGTGAATTCCAAAATTTGGGGGCGGTGAAAATAAAAGTGTTTTGCGCAAAACGAGTTCTTAAGATAGGCAGATGAAAGTTATCGGCTTGCCTGGTAGGATACCTATGAAAATTGTTATTTTGAGAAAACAAATGATTAAATGCTAAAGGAACCATACTATTTTTATACATAAACATAAACTGCCCAAGCTGAAATTGGTATAAGTCTTGAACCTTTAAAATTTTGTAATCAAGGAAAAGCGGATCAGTGTGAGAACGGGGGTGCGAGAATGAAATAATACGAAGGGCTTTTTTTTGTAATAATAATATTTTGTTAAGTAGACTTTGATGGGTATTGCCCCAAACAAGGATCCCATAGTTGATGTATGGTAGTATAAGAGAAGAATATAATGTAAGTAGAGAAGTAACAGGAATAAACGTTTTCAACCTATTTATGATGCCTATATTTCGGGATATTGTTTTGCAAATTTTATCAATATGGCATTTCCAGGAGAGTTTGTTATCTACATGAACTCCCAAAAATTTAATTGAGGTAACACTTTCCAATCGGAAATCTTCAATAAAAATGTCAAAAGGTAAGGAATCTATGGTATTACTGAATAAAATATATTTAGTTTTTTGAAGGTTAATTGATAATTTGTTAGCTCTGATCCAATTCAAAATATTAGTTAATTCGGAGTTTATTATGTTAACAAGTGTAAGCGGATCATTGTGAGAGAAGAATAGATTTGTGTCATCAGCAAAGATAATGAAAGATAAAATGTCGGATGCTCTGCAAAAATCATTTATATATAAAATGAACAAGAGGGGTCCCAGAATACTTCCTTGTGGCACACCACAATTAATATTACACAAATTGGAGGAATGGTCATTAAGAAAACAAATTGTTTTCTGTTAGAGAGGTAATTCCTGAACCACTCCAAGGCCTTCCCACGTATGCCATAATGCCATAATTTATGAAGTAGGATGTCATGATTAATAGTGTCGAAGGCCTTGGAGAAATCCAGGAAAATACCGACCATGTGTGAAGATTTATCGACAGCATGAGCAACTTTTTCAACAAAGGATAATAAGGCGTGAATTGTACTGTGCTTTTCTCTAAAACCAAACTGGAAATTTGAAAAAACGTTGTTATCATTCAAAAATTTAATCGTTCGAGTATATATTAGTTTCTCCAGAATTTTAGAAAGACATGGTAGTAGGGAGATAGGTCGATAATTGTTAATATTCAGTCTATCTCCTTTCTTATAAATGGGAATGACTTTTGCAATTTTCATGGAGTCAGGAACTTGTCCATGAAGTAAAGACAGATTGAAAATGTAAGCAAGAGGATCAACAATATATGGAATTATAGTTTTAAGTATAACGTTATTGATATCATCATAACCGGAGCTTCTTTTATTATCAAGATTAGAGACAATATCCATAATTTCATAAGGGGATGTCGGGGTCAAAAATATTGAATTTGGATTGGGTGTACCAAGAAATTCGGTAAATTGTTTGTATGAGGGCGCTATATCCATAGCAAGGCGGTTTCCGATCGATGAAAAATGGTCATTAAATATATTAGCGATGTTGAGGGGCTGTTGAATAATCTCGTTGTTTGATTTAACTTCTGAAATAACATCTTTATTTTCTGAGACATTCATAGCTTGCTTGAGAATTTTCCAAGTGTTTTGCATATCATGTTTATGTAGTTGTAATTTATTTTCGAAGTATCTTTTCTTTTCAACACGAATGATTTTAGTCAAAGTGTTTTTATAAGATGTGTATTTCAATTTGGCATTTTCTGTTCCTTTTGCTTTATATTTATAATAAAGATTATTTTTGCGATTAATTGAACGAAGTATGGATTTGGAGATCCAAGGTAGTCTAGGGGACTTTTTATAATTCATCTTGTCATTTCTCCTTTTAGGAAGGTGAATGTCAAATTGACCTAAAAGCAAATCGCAAAATTTATCGTAACAAGAGTTAACCTCTTCTATGTCATAAATACAAGACCAATCCATATTTTCAAGACTTGTACTTAATCTGTTTAAATTGCCTAAATTGACGCTACGTCTTGAGGAACAAGCACCTTGTCGAAAGGACGGTTGTGCTAATTTGTAAGAAGTCATAATTGGATAGTGATCTGTGATATCGGCCAAAATTATGCATGAATCAGGATGAGGTATAATATTAGAGAAGATGTTGTCAATTAGCGTAGCAGATAAGTTTGCGACACGAGTTGGTTTTGACACAAGTGGTAGGAAAGAGGCCGCTAAGAAAGTTTCAACAAGCTCGTGTGCAATGTTATTGTTTGTAAATTTCAGTATATTTATATTGAAGTCCCCCATAATAAAACAATCCTTGTATATACACACGTATATACATTCACTTGAAAAAGTGGGGAATGCATCCCCCATCCCCCATCCCCCTTGCTATCTACGCCCTTGATAGCAAGTACTTTTCATTTTCTTCAGTACTCACCTCAAAAAGAAGAATGCACCCGCCTAGTTCATTATGTTGTAATGTTGAACTGCGGGGCGTTTCATGTGTGTAGCTGAGTAGTGTATTAGGATCCGAGCGAGCTCGGCCGAGTTAGTCATGCATGCATGACTAACATGTGAGCTGAAATCAATCACAAAAACTTGTGTTGATTTCCGCATTGATTTCATGGTCCAAAACACTCATTTTCAAGATTATTCGATGCAATCATGTAAAAGTATGAGTATTTAAGTCATTTAGAAAAATGTAAAATTCTACAACACATGAAAAATAAGGTTATCATGGTTTTGGAGACTTCCAGTGTGATGTTGCATACGTTTCAACTCTTGAAACCGAGATCGTCGCGCCGTGGGTAGTTCGTCCTAGAGCCGAGTTATCCCAATCTCTTACATTAATAGTAAAATGACAATATTTTATCGATATCTGTGACTGTATGCTCTCGAAACCTTTCAATCTTCACTGTTTCAAGTCTCAGGTGTTAAGGTGCTGTTCGCCCTTCGTTTTTGTCATTGTATATGGTAACATAATACATGTCATGATCATCTCAAATACTTAATATTTCAAGTTCAAATAGTTAGAAGGGAGAGAGGATTGAAAATCTCTTTGTCGTAAGTATTTTTGTTTTATTCATTTCGCTCCATGTCCTAGAAGGATAAGTACCTTCTTGCTCGGCTTCTTCGACTAGCGGCACTACTGATTTCAAGGAGGCGCAAGGGCAGGGGGCAGGGCAAGGATTAAAAAAAAATGGAGCCACGATTGCATGTAAGGTTGCTTATAGAAACACACGAAACGGTACACTTTCTGAAGGGGTCATCTACATTTTTTCCTTGCCATGCATGACATGGATTAACACAAGCTAGGATATTCCTTCCCTCGAGCATGTCGAGGGAGGCGGATTCTGGATATACCACTGACCATGGGACTAAGACCGTAACGAGATACGACCTCCCCGGGCAACAAAGCCACTTCAAGATAGTTCAGGCCAGGCAAAGGTATCTTCCTGGCTCTGGTATATTTGGCGGGCTGAGTTGAGTTATAGCCTAAGGCCCTCCCAAGATACCCTCCGCTAATTACACTAACACCATGAACACTCGGATTAGAAACTAATTAACGCCTTCGAATATCTTGTCTCTTGTCCACCGTCTGATGAGGAGAAACAAGGTAATTCAACCAGGGAAATGTGTTTTCCTTGGCATAATACCTTACAGGAGAATCCTCCGACCCCAGGCCGTTGCTGTATCATGTCTTTATTGGTCTATTGGTCTCATATCGCCTTCACCCCTAAAGCTGTGAACGAGCTCGTCAATACCTGAATTAGGTTCTTTGATTCTCCGCCTATATTGATTGAATTTTTTTTTTCTGTTTGTCATCATCGATCATATCCCCCATGTGGCCGAAGAGCTTCTCACATTACTCCCACATCCTCTTCATTCCAAGCACTGATATGTATCGAGGTTGGTATCATGAAGAGATATGGATATGCACACAAAAAATAAGACTCAAAAGAAAAGTTGCAAGGACGTATAGCCTTGAATGAAGAATAAGCCCCAGGTCACACTATATAACGATAATGATAATGATTTTTCTATCAAGGTACGGAGGATGTAAGAAAAAACGTACGAAGAAAGAAAAATGAATGTCCTAGGTCACATCGGACCTATAAAGATACCGACAACGAGAATTTTTATTAAAGGAGCTGCCCTTCTATTGAAGGACAAGTTTGCAAGGAGATGAAATTCATTTCAGTAACAAGGAGTAAAAATTTCCAAACAAAACAGTGAAAATTTGATGAAAGCCGGATGAAAAATAAAGAAGTTATGATTTTTTTTTTTAAGTTTGCTATATTTTTCGCAAAACAGTTCTTGTCGATATGAATGTTCAGTGATCGGGTTCATGATGTCATATCCTCAAAATTTTCCACATACTGTGTACACAGAAATGATTAAAAAAAACCTCCTTTTTAAGCTACAATGGTCTGATATGTATAGACATGATGGACGAGGTTTTACAGTTTTCGTGAATAAAGTGTCCTGAAGATTTTGTATGGATCTATATGGAGACTAGTGAGGTTATGAGTTCATCAACTCGTTAGTTAAATTTTCATATCCACTGTTCAAGAACACTGCTTTGCGAAAAAGAATTGCGAAACTTTGAAAATTCATAACTTCCTTATTTTTCATCCAATTTACATGCTTTGCGAAAAAGAATTGCGAAACTTTGAAAATTCATAACTTCCTTATTTTTCATCCAATTTACATCGAATTTTCACTGTTTGGATTTTTTTTATACTCTTAATGGAATGGAACTTTATTTTGTTGTCTCGATGTAGATTTGCCCTTCTATGACAGAGACGAGCATACTCACCCTTACACACGGTGTGTACCTTTAACTGACTTTTAAATGTAAGATTCATGATTTAGGCTTGATAGGCACGTACATATCATTTTTGTATTAAAAATTGGAGTAATGTGTGATTCTAACAGAATACAAGATTAGGATTATATCATACAAAGGTATATCAGGATACCTTTTTGAAATGCTTTTATTAAACACTAGGATTTCCAAGCCTTGCCAAAAAAAAATTAAAAAATGGACGTCTTAATTTGTTGTTGTTGTTGTTGTTGAGAGACGTGCCCCCCCCCCCCCACCCCCTTCCATCTGTTAGCGAATTCCGGGTCTGTGACTGACTTCGTGTTTCCTCTATGTGTCGATAAAAACATTTACAAAAATAAACAGCAACTAAAGCAAAAACTAAAAACAAATATATATATCATGTACCACGTGCGCATTAATGATGACAATAATCGCTTTAATTTTAGGCTTTTTACGACTCTTGCTGGACAAAAAAAAAAGGATTTGGGACGGGTGACGTCGGTTTCAGACACGGGTGCATTATGAGCTGAAATACTGATTGAGTATGGATTGTGCTTTAAAACTTGTGGTAGATTTGATATTGCATTGTACCGATATTGTCTTTCAGCGGAATCGGATTTACCGTAAATGGTGTCATGATTTTATTGGATGTTACTCTGTCTTTTGTGTTGTACACTTTCTTTTTATTGCACGAGGCGACCACTTCAAATGGTGAAATTCCGTTTAGGTAAATAGTTCATTTTACAACATCAAAAACGCCTTATTTCAATAGTGTCAAGTTTATGAATTTATTGGAAGTTGATGGCAATGTGTAAATAACTATTAGATTTGCTTCTAGCCAATTATTTAGTTTCTATTCATATTTAATGGAAAATATGCCCTTCATGAAAACCTGGATTAACGAAGAAGCACCCAAGTTTGAGAAGGAAAAACAGGGAAAGTTTGAGAAAAATCTGGTTATAGAATAAGCAAGTTAGGGATGTTTTTTTTTAAGTTTAAATCACTACTGATAACGTCATCTACGGCACAAGATTTCTTCTGACCAGTGTTGCAAAGAAGTGAAAAATTATGCAAGATAAAGCTATCATTAAACTTACAAGGCTAAAAAAATCGATTCACAAAATATGGTCTGATATAAAAATCGAGATTCCATAAAACAACATGTAGCGTAAAGGAAAATTATGGGGTGAACAGCTCTAATTTGTGTTTTTAGGTCAACTTTTAGGACTGACCTATCATGTATCATGTGTGTGTCTGTGGTGAACACAACTTATTTTGATAGTGGATGAGCATGAAATAAACTAAAACGTGCGTAGGGAATATCGGACACCAATTCATTGTGTACAAAGGCATACAAGTTTTATAAAACTTTGTTTGTTTCTATCATATGCCGTTTACACACTGTCCGTTTTTCCCTGTTGTATAGGGAATATCGGACATTATCCGTGGAAAACAATTTCCCTTATATTTACGAGTCTCTCTGATTTTTGAAAGGTTTCATTTCTCTATTAAGATATGTATATTAAATGTATCTGTAAATTTCTAAAGACGGAATATAAGTATTTTAGATAATGATTCGGAGAATACACATCACGATGTAGGTTTTAATGTGGCATGGAATAGGAGATTGAAACGAGACAAGGGTATCATAGCAGACAATTCCATTTGCATTCGCCATGTTCATTTACAAAGTATTGATATTTGACAGTCAGTGTTATGAACGGATGATATCAGAATTTGGTCCAAAGAGCTGAATTAAATTCATTTCGGGTAATGTCCTAAAAATGAGAGCATTTCGAGATGAATATTCTTCATGTGACTAATCCTTGTAATATGGAAATACATAGAATAAAAATTTCGCCAAATGTTTTTGTCATAAACCAGAGCTTAACTTTCTCCTTTAGTAACTTTAGTAAAAAAAATATATATATATAAAAACATGTCCAATGCTGTCATAACTTCTACAGCTACCACTATACCAATACCACTACTGCACTACTACAACTACTGCACTACCACCACTTCTACCACCACCACAACCACTTCTACCACCACCACTACTACTACTGCTGCCGCTAATACTTCTTCTTCTTCTTCTTCTTCTTCTTCTTCTTCTAATACTAGTACTACTACTACTACTACTACTACTACTACTACTACTACTACTAGTACTACTACTACTACTACTACTACTACTACTACTACCACTTCTACTACTAATTCGACTACTACTACTACTACTACTACTACTACTACTACTACTACTACTACTGTTTCGACTACTACTACTACTACTACTACCACTTCTACTACTGTTTCGACTACTACTACTACTACTACTACTACTACTACTACTACTACTGCCACATCTACCACTGTTACGTACGACTAGTAGTACTAATAGTAGTACCAGTACTAGTACATTTACTCTTACTACTACTACTACTGCTACTACTACCACCACTATTTTATAAAGAATACTGCTGCTACCATTGCAACTATTACTAGAATTACTACAACTACTGTAATAATACTATCAAAGCTACTCTACTACTACTCCGAATACTACTACTATTACTACTACTACTACTACTACTACTACTACTACTACTACTACTACTACTACCACTGCTACTACTACTACTACTGCTGCTGCTGCCGCCGCTACTGCTACTACTATTGCAAGTACAACTATTACTAATTACTACTACTGCTACTACCACTACTAGTAATACTACTACTTCTACCAACAACATTACCCCCATTGCTACTATTACCACTACTGTTACAACTATTACAACTACTACTACTACTACTACTACTACTGCTACTGCTGCTGCTGCTGCTGCTGCTGCTACTGCTGCTACTACTACTACTACTACTACTACTTCTACTACTACTACTACTTCTACTGCTGCTGCTGCTACTACTACTACTACTATTACTACTACTACTACTACTACTACTACTACTACTACTACTACTACTTCTCATACTACTTCTCCTCCTCCTCCTACTACTACTACTGCTAGTCTACTGCTACTACTTAATGCTTATACTTTACCAACAACAAATACGACTGCATGCTACTACTAATATACTGCTGCTGCTGCTGCTACTACTACTACTACTACTACTACTACTACTACTACTACTACTACTACTTCTACTACCACTACTACCATGATTCCTGATGCTGCTTCTACTGCAGCTGCTGCTATTACTACTACTACCACTACTACTGTACAGCTGCTGCTGCTGCTGCTGCTACTACTACTACTACTACTACTACTACTACTACTACTGCTACTACTTTCTCACAAGTCTACCTTTTACTCTTGTATCACTTGGATATTTGTATTTCTAAGTACAAATGATTTACAGGCAAACAGCTCCTGACTGTTTTTCGATGTCACTATCTTTTTATCAGACTAAGATTACTGTTTGTGTATTTCAGTAACGGTTTTGAATATTTTCATTTTCCATTTTATCACCATTTCATGGATATGATGTACTTTATGTGGCACTCACCGTCTTAAGCTGGGATGCAACCATCTATATTTTATTTTCTACTATTAAGAAAGAAGGTCGCAGGGTACCCACATGAGTAAACAGGTAAAGAGGAAAATAGAAGTATACACACATGTAAACTGATAAAGTAAACATTTTAAGATAAATATGTTGAAACACATTTTTCATGCCGAAAATAATTTGAAACATGGCATAGTCGTTTTACAGGCTTAACATCGCAACATGTAATTATATGTCAGTCATGAAATAGACCGGAAATACTTCATTTGGTAATGCTTTGTGACATGTGGTAACTTTAAATATTCCTCACTATTATTGTATACACAAATACAGAATTAATTGACATAGGATTAATGTAAATAATTATAACACGTGTCCTTGCTTTTTTCAAGTTATGAATTATTATAGTTATTGAGAGATTTTCGTAAATAAAATCGAAATGAAGTTTTTGCTTTTGTTATCTTCACATACCGGTACCTGGAATACACTGTGCGCCAATAACAGTTGTAATATGTATCCTTATTCAGAGCGCAGAGTACGAACATTGAACCCTAAAGTGATTATCAAAGCGCTATAAAAGAGAACACTATTAGTTTAATCATTAATATCATGTGTTGTGCCGCCCTGTTATGGCATAATCATGTTATATTACCTGTTTCATTGCTTCATTGAGGATTACAGTTGTGAAATTCTGTTAAAACTGATCGAAATAATCCACTCTTAGAAAGGTTTGCAAGTTAGATCCTTTTTTTGTCCGTATTTAGAACTTCCAGAAAAGGGGGTTCTATAAAGGGTTCTTTATATTTTCAAGAACCTCAAAAGATTCCTTGTATAACCAATAAATAATGATAATAATAATAATTAGACCATTTATATAGCGCAGTCACAATGTAAATATACTCTACTGCGCTGTAGTGTAACAGAGCTCCCAACAATGCTACTGCTCAAACAAATTAAACATATGCATATAATACAATTAACCAAAAGCTTCTGAAAAAAAGATGGGTCTTCAATAAATGTTTGAAGATGGTAACAGTTGGTGCTTTTCGTATTTCCAGTGGTAATTTGTTCCAAAGCTTTGGAGCAGCGCAACTGAAAGCACGATCCCCAAGAGTTACTTTTGTTCTGAAGTGAGGTAGCTTTAGAAGCAGCTTATCCTGTGTACTTCGTAAGTTATGTGCATATGAATGTGACCTAAATGATATCAATTCAGACAAGTAATTAGGAGCTTGACCATTCAGTGCTTTGTAATGCTACAAAGCATAATGGTTCTAAAGACCCCTTTAGAACCCTTTATAGGCTATTTGACTACTGAATTTTCTATTTCCCATAGACTTAATACAGGAGCCACCCGGGTCCAGTAGGCAACGGGTTAATGAATAGTTCTTTGAAAAACCTTTAAAGGTTCCAAATGTGGGACGAGAAAGGTTCTAATCAGTACCATATTTTCTAAGAGTGTCACTTTGACATAGGATTATTCCCCTACCCCGTAGAGTTTGATAAAAAAAAAAGGAAAGAAAATGAAGTATTCTTAACCATTACACAATAACACAGGAAGATACGTACCGGTACATATTTTATATTTGTGTGTGAATATGTATATTTGTTTATATATCATAATAAAGGTGTAAAATATTCTTCACAAACTCACTTGAATGACTTTGTTTTCTTCTCCAATTTCGTGTTTTGAATAATTATGATGGATGATTTCATGACCTTCTTATCGCCGCCTCTCTATCTCTTCCTTACTGCACTGCATGAACAAAGACTGGCGGGGGCGCCGCCCCTCCTTATTTTTTTTTATAGCGCCCTGCAGTACGCTGCTGGGATGCTTAATTGGGTGATGTTCGTTATTCCGAAGGTTCGTTATTCCGAAGGATCGAATACTCCGAAGGTTCGTTATTCCGAAAGTTCGCTATTCCGAAGGTTCGTTATTCCGAAGGTTCGTTATTTCGAAAATGATGCAAGGTTCGTTATTCCGAAGGTTCGTTAGTCCAACAATGAAAAAGGGTTCGTTATTCCGAAGGTCCGTTAGTCCGAAAATGAATCAAGGTTCCTTATTCCGAAGGTTCGTTAATCCCAAAATGAAATAAGGTTCGTTAGTCCGAAAATGAAATAAGGGTCGTTAGCCCAAAAATGAAATGAGGTTCGCTATTCCGAAAATGAAATAAGGTTCGTTATTCCGAAAATGAAATAAATTTCTGAAGTAACAAATACGGTGTTTTAATTAAAAAATAATAGGATATTACGCAATAAAAATATTGGTATAGTCTCAGCGGAGGATGATACATGTGTATATTTTTCGGCAGAGATTATGTTGCATCAAGAAGATGGCGTGGATCAAGAATTTTTATTTTTATTTTATCTGAGCAATCTGAGCGAATGGATTTAGAGTGTTGGGGACTGTGTGTGGGTCATCCGTAGCTTACCTCCAGGCAAGAGGGATTTTTTTTTTTTGGGGGGGGGGTGTTTTATTCTGGGTTTTTTTTTCGAGGGGGGATCATTATTTATTCTAACAGTTTTTGCTGCTAATAATGATAATAACGATAACACTGATGATATTAGTAAAAATAACGATGATAAAACAAAAATATAAATATGAATAAGAATGATAATGATAATGATGGTAGTAATGTTGATAATACTGTTAATCATGGTGAAAATGATAACAGCAATTATGATTATTGTTTTTATTTCATTATCATTATCACGTGGGATTTGAAGAGGTATTACATTTCAGTTCGTTTCCCCTGAACAGCATGTGTGCGGGTGTGTATTTTGTATGTGCCAGGGTGTGTGCGTGTGTATGTAGAGGTGCCGTATAATCTTATGGTTTAAGGCGCTTGACTGTAGACGCAAAGGTCCGGGGTTCGAACCCCGGCACGGCACTTATGCCCTTGAACAAGGCATTTTATCTACATTGCTGTTTTATCGTATTTCAAATAAAGTGATGTGCTATATGCATATTGATACCAACGTGTGCATGTTTTGTTACCCCCCCCCCAAAAAAAAAAACAAAAAAAAAAATGTGTGTGCTGAGGCGATGGGGTTAGGTTTGTACATAGAACCCCTGAAATCATTGTTTCGATGCATGCCAATCTCACCCCCCCCCCCCTAGAAAAAAAAAGTTTGAGCTCATTTCGTCACAATGGTGAGGTACTAGGCAAAGCAATAATATCAATAGTTTTGGATAATTATATCTATTCCATACATAATCTGATGATACTGATCTTTCGAGCCTTTGACATTAGCCTAGTCAGAGGGGGACGGGGGGGGGGTATATATACATAAAGAAGAGAATAAATAGAGAAATTTTCTCTTAACAATGCTCCTCCATATCCTCATTACTAACAGATGAATAAAAAGTAGTTGCAATAGAAAATAATACTACTACTCTCCATGGGAACCTGATTCATAAGCTTTGCTTTTAAAGTTTTCCTCCACATATACAGCGATCATTGTTTATTTTATACCTTCCATTTATTGATTTCATATACTGTATGAACTGAATTAATATCAATATTTTGCATTAAAAAATACACTGTTGATTTCATAATGACTTGGAAATGTGAAAGATCTTGTAAAATTCATTCGCTGCATTGTGGAAATAAATGAAATGAAATGATTACAGTGATAATAACAATAATATTTTCACTAATGATAGTAATAATTACTGTTAATTGTTGTTACTATCATCATCATCATCATCATCATCATCATCATTAGCTTAGGTCCTGTTGGCTCACATGTCGGCGTGCCCCTCCCCCCTTCCCTTAGGCGTTCAGAATGCTGGAACGAAGTCACAATCATAACTGATGCGATCCAAGTTGAAAACCCCCCAATGCTGTGGGGGAGGGTAGGGGCGTACGCCGGGGCCTATGGGGCAGGGGCGTACGTACAGCCCTGCCCCCATGGCATCCCCTGGCCTGAGGACCTGTCTACGCCACTACTCTTGTCTTGCCTTCTTATAAGACATTTAATGCGAAATTAGTGTGTATCCCCCCTCCATTCCAAAAAAATGGCCACGCTAGCTACGGATGGCTGTCCCCCCCCCCCCATCCAAAAAAAAGGATCGACGCCCCTGGGGTGTTAAACACTTCTTTTATTCTGGTCCAAACAACCCCCTCCGGCCCCCGCAGAGCGACATTTTCAAGGTTTACAAGTGGTAACATCTAATCAAGAATGGATCTTCGAACATGGACAAAACAATGAAAAAATGCATGAAACCTCCTCCCCCCCCCCCCCCACATCAACAGGGCTGGTGACGAGCGGTAGCCTAAGCATAACATCGATTCTTGCATGGATTCAGGATTGAAAATGGACTAGTCCCATAAGCATATGATCACCCCCTTTTGAAAGAATCGGTATACGTCCCTGGTCACGATAGATCAGCCCCTCTCCCATAACAATTGAACAGAAAGGGTAATTCTGACCAACGCCCGTCCCACCCGGCTTTCCCGACTTCGCCATGTTGATTACTGTTTTTTCGGACTAACGAACCTCTTTTCATTTTCGGAATAACGAACCTTATTTCATTTTTGGATTAACGAACCTTAAATCATTTTCGGACTAACGAACCTTATTTCATTTTCGGATTAGCGAACCTTATTTCATTTTCGGATTAACGAACCTTAAATCATTTTCGGACTAACGAACCTTATTTCATTTTCGGATAAACGAACCTTATTTCATTTTCGGACTAACGAACCTTATTTCATTTTCGGATTAACGAACCTTCGGAATAACGAACCTTGATTCATTTTCGAACTAACGGACCTTCGGAATAACGAACCTTTGTTCAATTTTTGGATTAACGAACCTTCGGACTAGCGAACCTTATTTCATTTTCGGATTAACGAACCTTCGTAATAACGAACTTTATTTCATTTTCGGACTAACGAACCTTCGGAATAACGAATCTTCGGAATAACTCCACAAATGTTCGGATTAACGAACCCTTTTTCATTTTCGGACTAACGAACATCTAGGTATAAGCAATTTGCGTGTTTCGAAATAACGAACCTTCGGAATAACAAACTTCGGAATAACGAGCTGTAACCGCTTAATTGAAGTTGGCGCCATGTCACATAGAACGAAGTCATCGCACATGACATCGGCGCCTCGTCACAATGATGGCGCCAATGCTGATAGGCCTGTGCCGCTAGGCCCGGGTCCCCATTATTTTCAAACCCTGGGTCCGCTTTTGAAAACAGTCCGTCCTTAGGTGTATGACAGCATTTTACAACTGCCCCACAATAATGTTGAAGGGAGAAGAATGTTCTTGCTGATTAAAACAACAATTATGTCATGAATTTCACCTTGTCCACAATCATAGCCATACTTTGAATCAAGATAAGCTATCAACTACCCTCTATCAAATCTTTCAGACAAATACCCCGGACAACTTTTGCTTACGACAAAACTGGTAGGATAACTATCCCCATAGGATATTACATCTTGGATGACCTTCTTAAGGCACACTCTAAATTTCATAGACTTAAATCAGGGACAGCTCCAAAATTCTATTAAAAATCTTAATCTAATAGATCTGGAAATCGATTTTATTGATTATAATTTCTTAATCTAATTTTGGAGATTTCAGAAATTAAAAAGAATCTAGTACAGGTCTTGAAAGCATGAAAGCAACTTAAATAACAACAAGCTTGAAAGGAGGCAAATGATTTCACTGATCTTGGTAATATTGCTGTATTACCCCATACGACATACGTGTAGTTATTGGGGGGGGGGGTGCCTGTTCAAGTGGCCATAGCCTTTCAGAGGGGTTGACGTCCGGGTGTAAATGTCAAGGTGCCCAGGTTCTAACCCTTGTTTGTAAGAATTTTCTATTGATTTCGTGAATCTACAATTTTCAAAACAATGGCGTTTGGTTCTCATAATGAGCATGATGAGGGGGTAAGTGGCAATTAGCCGTGAAGAGCTACTGTTCAGGATGTAATGAGATTCGTGAAACAAGCGTTCCCGGATTCAATTTAGAAGGGAAGACTATTTGAAGAAGGAGCTGCTTCATCCCCCCCCCCCCCCACCATGCAATTATGATGCTAATAATGAGGGGAAGCTGCGTGCGTGGGATTTACTGGATACGATGTTCCATGTACAAGCGCCGTTTGACGGTGCGTTGAGTGGGTGCTTTGAGTGGTTGCTCTCCAACACGGTGTTATTGATTCTCAAACAGGAATAGAAAGTTTTGATGAATCCACACCGTCAGATCTGTCATTATTGGAGCAGGCGAGAACCCTTTTGATGACGGTAGGATGTCAGTGCCTGG
The DNA here is from genome assembly GCA_029962745.1 of Echinometra lucunter. NCBI lineage: Eukaryota > Metazoa > Echinodermata > Echinoidea > Camarodonta > Echinometridae > Echinometra > Echinometra lucunter. The sequence continues at coordinate 6,331,422 of CM057165.1, forward strand.
CCCTTCGTGCACCTCTCCAGCAATCCAAGGAACCTGCCCAAATTATATCCTCTCAGCAGAGGCGTCGCCATGGCCTCAATGTAGAAAGGGGGCTAATAAACATTCTTATTAATCCTCACACATACACAATACATATAAAACACCCCCAGAACAGCTACAACCAAACAACCGATAAATGAATGAGTAAATAAATATGTATATATAAAAAAGCCAAATACAACTAAATATTTATAAGGTAGCCTATAGACGTGATGTAAACTCGGTTTAGTGTTTCCGAATGTTGCCAACATTTCCGCCAAACAATGAAAAAGAAATTTGTACGAAAAAGTTATCGCTTTTTAAAGAAAAAAGTCAGTATCTCTGACAGGCAAAGAGAAGGGTTATCACATTTGCTGTTGGACACGGTTATCTTCTTTTCTTCAAATATTTGCTCTTTTATGAATTAAAAGCACGGTAGATTTGGTCCACATGAGGACCGATTAGGCTGTGGAGTCGAGGCCGGCAGTTCCGAGTCACGAGGCTGCTGGATAAAAATTTCTCCCATAGACTTTTTACACGTGACTCGGACCGAGGCCGAGGCCAAGGCCGGCAAAATGTGGCCTCGAGGCCGGCCTCGACTCCATCCCTGCGATTAGCCTGAAGAGCCTCGTCCTGTAGATGTGAAAACGGGTCATTGCTCCTCATCGTACATCCCTAAACTTCGCAATAAGGCGGAAATTTTCACGTGTTTAAGAAGATGAGCTTCAATAGACAACTGTTGTTGCAATAAGTAGACGTAGGTTTATTGAAGGCAAGCGTGTTCTGTATATAAGAAGGAAAACAATCAAATACCCCTCTTTCCTTAAACACTGATACCGGCAGAGATGGACGGGCTAAGAGTGTTCCTGTAATTGCCGCGTGGATGATAAAACAAGTTGGCATATCGCAACGACTGTCTTCCAATAATACATTTATTGCGTATCATATTTGGTAATATTACAATAGCTTGTGTTCGTAAAGTTCGTTTAGTAAGCAGTGGGAGGTCGGTGCATTGCGGAACTGTAATATTGACTTGTCAAAATTGGCAGCTTGACCGAATTTAAAAAGTGATGTTGTCTATTTTCTGGGACGAAGAGAAATTAAATTTCTTGTTCTATTGTGCTCTTCTTACGAAAAGGAGCCAATACTGGGAATGACAAATACATGTGTATACAAAATGCAGGAGGCGCCAACTGATATTTAACATTTTATTCACGTGTTTCATTTGAGGTTATTGGGACAGAGACATATTAAACATGTTAGATTACTTTATTCCATTTCATTTTACATGCAAACATGTGTGCAAAGGCAAAATATTGCGGATTCCAAAAACAAACTACGGTGGACACCAATAAAATTTCATCATTTATTCCAGTGAAAAAATAAAATTTTCAAGAAAATATTCATCGTGATTTACTGCACAAAAGCCGTAAAGTTAACGCAAAAAGCAAGGCCGAAGCCTGACGCCTCCAATTTCAGGAAATATAAATATGCCGTTACGTTATAAATTTTATATTTTGTCTTCATTCTAACCTGGCTTCATCATATCTTCAAAGTATCTGCATCTAATGGCTTCAGAACATCTTTATTAAGTGGTTTTAGAGTATCTTGATAAATCCATGAGTCCATACATTTTTCAGTAATCTCAGGCTTTCTAGGAAATATCTGGTGCAATTACCCTTCAAATGAACTGAAACCAGGTCAAATAGGTAATGATCATTTTGTTCATATACGCCCCTCTACTGTGAAATACAATCCTCCAATTTTCATGTAGTCAACCCGAAGTTACCTATTGCATGCCTATGAGACACAATGATCCACACCTACAAGAAATTCTCTCCCAGAATTGATTAAATCCTGTTGCTCCCTCTACTCATTTAAAGCCAAAGTTATCATTTTCATAATCAACATCATCATAATTTCGTTTTAATTCAAGTTTTTATTATTCATCCACTCTGTTCATTAAACATGTTTATCTATTTCATAAGATTGGTTTGGGGCTGCCATATTTTCAAGCAGATACTTAAAATGGCAGGCCTTCTTCCGCAGTTTATGTTTGATGAACTATCATTATTCGACAATGTACCATTTCGATTTCGTGTTTGTTTTTGAAAAATTATTGTTACATGTACTTGCTTATTTATGATTCAGTGTCAAAAAATCATTTTATATTTTGTTTCATAGGCGGCGATCCCGGGGAGACGCGGGGGACATGTCCCCCCCCCCCCCCCCTGGATTATTAAAGCTTGATATATTATTTTTCTATTTTGAGTCAGGTAACCAAATTTAGGCCAACCACTTAAATACTTATAGGCCTAGAATGCATTTTGATGGCAAAAATCAGGCTTCTTTCATTATTTTTTGTAGTTATTTTTTAGCTCGCTCGCATAATAGCGATCATACCCCTCTCACTTCTCGAAACAGATTTTCGGCGGAGGCCTTCAGTGGTTCCGCCCCCCCCCCCCCCGCCCACTCGTTACATTAAATCGCCGCCAATTCTTTGTTTTAATAAGATATGTCACTGTGACTTCTAGAACAGGCTAAGCCACAGGAGAATAATAAATGAATGGTCAAATTCAGAACGCACTCGAAATAAAAGTTCAGTCACACAGTTCCATACAGCTATGCTTCATTTAATTATAGCCAATAATGCTCGAAGTGTCGCAACAGTTCACAAATCATGAGATTGTAGATGAAGATAAATCGTGAACAAGTGAAGCAGTTGAACGAGTGAGCGAGAGACGAATCGAACGAATCAGTGATGACTGAGTGTGAATGAATGAGTGTGCGAGTGAGTGGTTTGCTGTAATACAAGAAGATAAAACACATCATAAATATATGATCAACAATCGTTATATCGAATAACTAACAATAACACGAATATAGAATAACTTCTTATCAAGCGAAACGCAATACAAGTTTCTGACTATATAATGATAATTCATGATACCAACACCCACAAAGTTAATACAGTTGTTTAGGCCTATGTACAATGAAGATACAACATAACAACTACTAAATATGAACTTAATCTCATCCTAAACCAAAAATAAATCGGTACTAACTTTAATCCTGATAGTACTGAACGCAAGCAGTTGTGCAAAGAAGCCCCTCTTCTCAGAACTTCGTACCCATGGCAACAGCCTAGCTGACTGCCTCGCCACAACTTTCGCCCACTGACAATATGTGCACACCGAGAACAAAGACAGTAACTACACTTGTGTACACGTACAGTACATGGGTCAAACTCTCTCTCTCTCTCTCTCTCTCTCTCTCTCTCGCCAAGTCAAATCTCCTCTCGTGAAACCTTCTCATTTGGAATTACTAGCAACACTCAAAGATGAGGATAATATGTAATATTAGTTAAAACATAAAAAGGATATATGAATCTATATACATTATTCCAATCGGAATCGAGTTCACCCTTCTAGATAGTAGAAGTATTATACCATAGGGTGGGGCACCCTCTATACTGAGATGCAGTCCTTACAACTTCATAACAAACAACTTGACTTTTCTGGCTTAATAAATTCATAAGTCCACTTTAACTACTACAGTATTATCAATACAAACATGTTAATAACTTTATAAAGAACACAATTTCAACTCACCGATTGTTTGACCTCCACAATTCTGCAATCTTCCTAAACTTTTGCTGTAAAATGATGAACATCTTTTGACTGTGGAACTTTCTTTTGTCTTCTGATGCCACGTGGGATAACTTCTTGGTATCTCCCTTCTTGGTATCTGAGTCATGTTTGATTAGCATATCTGGCCAATGTGTTGACCAATTGGATTACTGTTGTTCAGGGCTGGGTATGGTCAGTCTGACCAACCAGAATCAGTACAATTGTAAACAATTTTGTTACTAGTGTGGAAAGTGAGTTGATAACCAATGAAAATTGAAAATACTTAAACATGCAAGTGAACTAGTAGAGATATTAGTCTTGAATTTACAGACCCTTTTACTTCATGCCGCTACAGTCACCGAAAAATATCGTACTTAATATATGAATGCAGAAGAAAATAAATCAAATCAAATCAATTCATTCATTATCCTATTCCTATTCACAATGACAATTACATATCATTTCTTCATATCTCGTATGAAGAAATCATGATAAAAGGTCTTTTCAATTTTAATGAGGTGTAGTTTTCTGATAAGCGGTTCTTGTCTGTCTTGGCATTTTTAATTTTTAGAAGCGCAAATAATAAGTGTTACTTCACCAAAATTGGTAGGATCATTCCACGAGGTATACTTGTGACTAGGAATAGTTGGTATCTACAAGCAAACCATCTACAGGCTCTAGCTAACAGCTGTCACTTAGAAGAAACAAAGGAAATCATGGAGTGGCTACGACAATATTCGACCTGTACTGTACTTAACACTGACATGACAAACTCCCCAAGTCTAAACTGTCTAAACGGTTTCGAAAGCACGTGATATTTTGTTTTGGAGCCGAAAGGGCACTAACTCATATCATTTTAACAGACGTATCACCCTTCTGGCTTCAAACAGACAATATGCGCAGTAAATACTAATTTTCCCAGAAGTATTTCTCTCCCCATCCTTCTCATTCTTCTCTCCTTCTCTCTTCCCTCTCCTCTTTGCTCTTTACTCATTTCTCTTTCCTCTCTCACTCACTCATCCTCTCTCTCTCTCACACACACACACACACACACACACACACAGGCGCGCGCACGCGCGCAATCTCCCCGTCTCTCCATGCATACCCAGACCAAGGGAGCGTTTCATGAAGAGTTTTGTCAGTGAAAATCACCGACAAATGTTATAAGCTACTGAAAATCCTCGCATCTGATTGGCTGAAAGCAAATTGATCAGTGAAAATCACCGACAAAACTCTTCATGAAACGCTCCCCTAGCCCCCTAAGCTCCGCCATTACCTTTCGTCCATTAGAAGCCGAAATAAGCCCTTCTAAATAATTCATGAGCTGTCATGAATTATGCATTTTGTGAGATGCTCCCCTTCACACAGCGTACCCACATGACAAATAGTACGCGATGCGAAACAATGCAGACATCAGCGCGAGAGGAAAGGTCAAATCGAGTAATATATGCATTTATTGTAATTTTATTCACACGTTGCGCGCTGGCCGCGCAAGGGATGTAGCAAATCAACTTCGGCCATTTCTGATGCGCCAGCCAACGCACTCAAACTGGTTATCGATCACAAAAAATATAAGTAAGGGGCGGAGCCTCCAATCTATTATACGGAAACCTTTCTCCTTTCTTGTTTACTTAACACATGACTCAGACTGGGTATGTATCATATCTTCGAGTCGATGAATTTTTGATTGGTGGCTTCTACAATAGTTGGTTGGATCCTTCTTTAAAAAATAAATAAATAAATAAATGAAGGCCTGAACCCTCAAATGAATAACCTATCTGTTATAATTTCTTTCTAACTGTACTTCAGTCTTTGTGTACACAGATTTAATTTTAAAGTTCACTTTCATTCATTATCAAATGCAAGCATCCCCTAATTAATTAATCTATTTTTTATCTGAACCCTCAAATGAATAACCTATCTGTTATAATTTCTTTCTAACTGTACTTCAGTCTTTGTGTACACAGATTTGATTTTGAAATTTACTTTCATTCATGATCAAATGCAAGCATCCCCTAATTAATTAATCTATTTCTTTTTATCTGAACCCTCAAATGAAAATAACCTATCTGTTATAATTTCTTTGTAACTGTACTTCAGTCTTTGTGTGCACAGATTTAATTTTGAAATTCACTTTCATTCATTATCAAATGCAAGCATCCCCTAATTGATTAATCTATTTTTTTATCTGAACCCTCAAAAGAATAACCTGTTATAATTTCTTTGTAACTGTCACTATGAACATGACGGACAAAGAAAGCGGACAAAATAAAAAAAACCCCTCATTCTACCCTTCACAATGGTTCTGGTAGTCAAAAGAACATCCCTTCACTGCTATTGTCTAAAATATGTGGAACAGGTGCCACATGCATATTCACCTGGAACTACATGATTAAACATAATAGCTGTGAAGGGATGTTCTTTTGACTACCAGAACCATTGTGAAGGGTAGAATGAGAGATTGTTTATTTTGTCCGCTTTCTGCCATGTTGTGTACACAGATTTAATTTGAAATTCACTTTCATTCATTACCAAATCCAAGCATCCATTTATTTATTTATTTATTTTTTGTTCACTCTCTATTGCACTACTCCTTTCACCGGCTAATCTGGGAGGTGGGAAAAGATTATGAAGGCACTCTGATTGTGGAGAGAAGGGGAAAGATAGCTCCAAGAAGAGAGAATAAAAGGGGGAAACTGATCTGGTGATGATAATAATCAAGTAGAAGAGGAAGGGAAACAATCATAGAACTAAAGAAATAATGATCACACATTGCCCCCATTTCCTGCACTTTTTACAAGTCCATTTCTGCTCTCATACCCTTCAGTCTCCACTCATCCACCGATTTTACTATCAAAAATACTTCTTTTCAAGATATCCACTCTTTTTTACTCGGCACAGTTGTTCACTTTCTTTCTCTTGGAGCTTTGCTAGAGCAATTTAAATTTAACACATCACTTCTATCTTTTCACCTTCTCAAGCCTTCACAGTCTCGGTTTACCCTCATGGCCGTACGCAAATAGGGGGCAGTTGCCCCCCCCCCCAAAAAAAAAATAAAAAAAAAATCAACCCCCTTCTATCTCTTTCTTACATTTTTTTTTTGGGGGGGGGGGAATGCCCTAATTACACCCAGATCATTCCATTTCAATTCTAAAAATGCAAAAGCTCCCACTTAGTTACTTTGTTCCCTCGCTTGCATGTTTCCTAAAAACTGAACAAATTCTTGCCCCCGCCCCCCTCCAGGACCCCAGGGGGTCTAAAATAAAGATAGGCCATTCAGTCATTTGTGGATAGTAAACATTTAATTAGAATAATAATTTAATGATTCAACACATTTTAACTTCAAACATACAAAACTGAAGTTACCTCGATGTAAAATTTGCAGGCATCTTGCCAATCTTCATAGAAGTCTAGGGGTTAATGAATTCCTACATTCTTTGATTTAGATTCCTATAAAGCAAATATAAAGTAAAAGCCTTTCTTCTCAGTTCTAAATTTGAGATGGCAGTTGACATTGTGTCCTTTTAATTATGTACACATATAACTCATGCAAGATGAGTTGACATTAATCATTTAAAAAAACAAGAAATCCCCAAATATTTACTCTGTAGCTTTCATTTAATGTGATATTCAATGGGACATTTAGTGATAAATTATATCTTAACATCATCTCTTTGAAAAAATCTTTGCTACTATATGAAGAAAGCATTATCAGGGAGTAGATGTCATCTGCAGTCACCGTCAAGGCTGTAGTCTAGGTGACAGGAAGGATGAGCCAAAGTCATAATCCAGAACTCTGTGGAGAAAAAATCCCACAAACATAATAAATATATATCAGATGCATTTAATAAGCATTAGTCACACAACATTTAGACACCTGCAAGAAGGACTAAAATGCACACGGTAGGAGTGTGCAAGTGAAGAAATCCAGCTACACATATTTTATCCTACAGACATTTTAGAATTTCATGTTTCTGATAGCCCAACTGGAGCATACATGATGCAGACAAGATATAAAATGAAAAATACTTCTGAAGTAAACTAATGCTCATACGGTAATTTAGTAATGCTTGGTAATGAAAGGGACTTCGAGTCACAAACAACATTGGACGGGTCAGATTATGTACTGCATGATGTAATGTTACTGAAATCTAGTAAATGTAGGCCTAAATACATTTATGTTGTAGACCACTCTATGAAACCAATTAAAGTACTTCGGTAAACTAGAAAATCTCATCTATGACAGTAAATCACATCTAAGACTGCTTACACCTAATGTGGTCAATGATGGTTAAGGGGACTGGTTACTTATAGCAGCAAACTTACTCTCAAATGTTCAAGTCATACATCTCGTAAGTTCCTCTCAGGATTTGTCAATTCCAGTCTGCATCAATCATCTGCTATGGCATCATGCTACATTAAAAGGAAATTTTAAAAATACGACTGAATAGGGTCTCTACATAAGCTAAATAACCTACTGCATAATTATGTTTAGATGAGATAACCTTCATACACATGAATGCTTTGAAATTGGGGAGCACTGATATAAATTGACATTAGTCTACACGATAGCGAAAGGCACATGGGAGTTTAAATCTAGATAAAAATTTGCATTCATAACTAAAATTAACAAATGAAATTTTTCAGTTTCAATTCAGAACCCATACAATGAAAAATTAGTGTGCCAACCTGTTTACACACTATCTACATTTGGCAATAAATGTTGTCTATTGATGTGCATTAGGTGTCTCTCTCCTGTACAAAGGATTTCTGTGAAGTCTCCCCTATGTCAAGTTTTGTCAACACAGACAAATTTTGTTATGGAGGAACATGGGAGAAGGAAAATATTTACATGTGCAATGAAACATACTTTACAATATATAGTTAGAGGTATGAATTTGTGTTACGAGTCTCCTGGAAAAGTTAGTTGTTAGTTGTTACCTGTCACTTTACAGGACTTTCTGCTTCATCCTGGACTTGTAGTGACATGTAGTGGACATGTTGTGACATTCATCAGTAGAATTCTTCCAGCCTTCCAATATCTAACTGTGTGAACAATAAATAAATAAATAAATAAAATAAAAATAAAATAAATTTAAAAATCAATATCACTGTACCAAGTTGTAATGCATTTCTGACTGAGATACTTGCATTGAAATGCATCCAAGATTTTAGATTTCCTTCATGTAGAAATAGAAAAGCTTACCATGGAGTTACAAACATTTACATAATATGCCTGTAATCCACCCCCATGAAATGTTTTAGTTCTGCCACCAAAATATAACAGGACTATTGTAAACTGCCATTAACCAGACTACAAAGAAACCATACATGTATTAAACAAGTGTCTGAATAGCCCCCCCCCCCCCCCCAAAAAAAAAAAAAATGAATAAAAATGATTACAAAAACTAAGAATAAAACTGAATAAATCAAATACATGGAATAGCATCCACACAGTAGAATCTTCTGTCTACATGTATGTTCAGAAGGGAGTAGGGAGAGAGGGCTAAGTGACAGTTTGTCCAGATCTAGATCTACTCAAGATTTTAAGAGACTTCCAGAGGTTTAACTGTTTTAGCTCAACTTTTCAACTGAAGAATGTAGTCATTCTTAGGTAGATTCAACAGTTAGACATAGACTAATGGTCATACAATAATTGTTTCAACTTCAAATGTTTGGAGTTTACAAGAGCAACAAAATGGCAAAAGCATCAACCGGAATCGTTAGCCTAAATAATTACCGTCTACGCTCTACCGGAATGCCCTCAAATTCATTACTTTAATCATCATAAAGTGAATAAGAAAGAAAAGTGCTCTGGAAAATTTTTGTTGTTACCTGTCACTTCAGAGGATTCTCTGCTTCACCTGGGAACTATACATGTATTACATGATGCAGTGATGTTCATCAGTCGAATTCTTCCAGCCTTCCAGTTCCAATATTTCCATCTGTGGGAACAAAAAACAAAGACAAAACACAAACAAAAACATTATTACAACCAAGCAGATTGCATTATTTACCATGTAATAATATTTTATAGTTACTTCAAACTGCAGTCAGCAACATTTTCTATCTTCAGAAGAGGTGGGGTGAGACTGAGAGGTTGAACAAGATTTCAAGATTTCAAGATAATTTATTGTCATGTATAAAAAGTACACAAAATTTGTTTACGGACATGGTAATGTGCATAAATGAAAATAAATAACAGAGTCAACTAGATCCAACTTCCAAGTAGACCTATACAAGTGTGTCCAGATCTACTTTAGATTTGTTAACAGAATTTCGAAACTGTTAACGTTAGATCTTGTAAACTGATGAATGTGGATAGTAAGACCTAGACTAATGTTAAAGGCTTACAAGAGTTAAAGACACTAGCAAAATCAACCGGGGCCGTTGACGTATACAGTGTGTTCATTGTGTGCTCTCCAGTCCGCAATGCAGTGTCACTGTTCAGCGGGTCCAAATAACAATTAACATTATTGATTTAGATCTAACACGTTAGATCTAGTCTACACACACTAGCGGTCTAGCGTTAGTAATAATCTAATAAATTCTGCCGGAGTGTTCACTCGCAAAAATCCTGTTGTCTAATCTAGGTCTCAGAGCTACCAAGTCTCACGCATTGTGCGTGAGACTCACGCATTCAGGGTCCGTCTCACGATCTCACGCATGACACCCATTTTTCTCACGCATCGGGACCCGACAGAAAAAAAAAAAAAAGTAGCATTATTCGCTAGATTATACGCACTGGCCGCCCGCCTTCGCACGCCGTCTACCCTATAATAAGGAGCATAGCTCAAAAGATTAAGTGATAGTTGCAATTGAAGGTATTTTTACCTTTTGTCTTTCAAAATAAGTAAAAAATAGTCACTTAAGTATGCACCAGATCGCACCATTAAGAGCTAAAAATTGAAAAAGCTCCCTACCGTGGGAGGGGGGTGTCCCCCCTCCCACACCCTCCCCCCGCTCGGTCGCTTCGCTCCCTCGCCGAGACGCCGAGTCATGAAAATCTCACTCATAAAATTGGGGGGAACTTGGCATCTCTGAGGTCTGAATTTGATTTTTCATGACGCCAAAGTTCTGATTTGAACAATCTTAGATATCCACGTGAACACCATAGAATTATCATAGATAGCCCCCAGCATTAGCCCGGGGGAGCTACCTCGAGTACATGGTGCGAGAACGGTACCCGCGGTCAATCTAGCTCATGACGATGAAAACCAAACTGTAAGTTCGAGAGTACAATGTTTCTAGCTCTTCCGGAAACAGCTGTTAGCAATTACTTCAAATTGTAAAGAATTATTGTAGATTAAGAAGAATAGCCAATTATTTTGAAACAAATGGTCAAATTTCTTATATTTAAATCATAATTGCAGTGGTACTCACGTTTTCTCTGTGAAGTAGAAACCTCTAACTTTGTGCGAGTAAGCACGTCATGCATGAATTTGCATAATTGTGACGTAATAAGGTCAAATGAATAACCATATTTCGAGAACGATATTATCGAAGAAATACATATTCATGAGGCTATAATCCAATCAAAGGTGCTTATTTCGGTTCATGAATATTTAGAAGGGCTTATTTTCGGCTTCTAATGGACGAAAGCTGGGCGGGGCTTAACCCCATAGGCGTAATGCTTTCCGCGTGTGCTGCTTTCTGTCTAGCTATATATTTAAGGACGTTCCACAGTTATGTTTCTGCGCATCCCTACCGCGCAGGTTAAAACGTCACGCGCACAGCTGATTGATCAGCTGTGCGCGTCAGCTGATTGTTCACAGTGTATCACAGCGCAGATGCAGCACCGAGCCTGCCGAGCTGGCCGGCCTGGAGCGCAGCAGCTAGCTCTCGATGGTTTTGGTTTACAAAATTGACTAGATTTACATTCGTGAGGATACATGTATATGGTAACAATTACCATTGATTGTAAAGCCTGTCTTAAAGCTTTAGTAAAGATTCACAGGGCTCTCACTTCACTTTTTCCTTGGTTGCCAGCCAGGCAACCAATACAGTTGGTTAGGTTGCCTAATGGCAAATTAGGTGGTCACAGTGATTATGTTCAAATAGCAATAGCATTGTGTAATGAAATGAAATGTAATGTGAATCGGCGAATATTGCTAGCGATTCGCAATTCGTGTGCTTTCTTTAGTGGGAACCCCCCCCCCCCCCCCCCCTCTTTTGGAGGCCCTACTCTCAGAAAACTGAATACTGCATACCTGAGGGAATATTTTTACCTATTTCTGCAGGCATTATTCCTGTGTTTAATTGAGAAGTCCAATGAAAAGTGTTTATATAATCTCAGGAAAACCTTGACCCGACGTCTGCACTATGGACTAAGGAGATATTCCTTAAACCTGTTAGTAATGAACAAACACTATAGTACTTGCCTACTTGGGTAACATTACTAATCTTGGTGCTCTGTCTTGAAAGCCTTTGGCAAGCTTTCCGGTTATCAACAACAACCAGTGATTGAAAGGTATGCACAAAATTTGAATATGTTAGTAAACAGGTCTATTAACTACAAAAATAATTTGGGATCAACACTACTTGTTGCTATGTCAGTCAAGCCTATAACAAGCATTCAGGGTGTCAAGAACAGTCATTGTTTTAAAAAGTATATATAAAATTTGAATATGCATGTGTGAAATTAGTTCCCATGACTGACAGCTTACCTCAGCACCACGTCATGTCATCATTGTCTAAAGACTAATTATGGAATACTAATGTAAGACTAACTGATTTCAGTGTAGGACTATTTACGGACCAATTCTTTCTCATGCAATACTAATTATTTCCAGGATTACTCAAATAAGACATAATTTGATTGACTAATTAATATTATTCAGTTTAAAAACAAATGACTAATTATTTCTTAGTCAAATAAGACATAGTGAATGATTAATCTTTTTAGTCATTTGACCAACTTTCGTTTTCAGTATAGATTCTCAGCCTTTTGCATGTTTTTGGCGCGTTTTGTGGTTTTCAAGCCGATTCGCAACTATTAGGGCGACGATAGTTCAGAAACAAGCACATGGACCCCACTTTTTTAATGCTCTAATCTTTTCAGTATACTTACCTCTACAGTTCTAGAGAGAAGGACGAATATGACATGGGTTTTGAATGTTTTGGGCCATAAAATCGAATCGGCCGTATTTTGGATCAGATTCTAAGCCCTTTGCATGACGGTTTTTGGCGCGTTTTGGTGATTTTCAAGCGGATTCGCAGCCGTTAGGACGACGACAGCTTGAAAACGAGCACATGGACCCCACTTTTTTAATGTTTCAATCTCTTCAGTATACTTTCCTCTAAAATTCTAGAGAGAAAGACGAATATGACATGGGTTTTGACTGTTTGGGGCCATGAAATTGAATCGGCCGTATTTTGGAACAGATTCTCAGCCCTTTGCATGACTGTTTTTGGCGCGTTTTGGTGATTTTCAAGCCGATTCGCAGCCGTAAGGACGCCGACAACTTGAAAACGAGCACATGGACCCCACTTTTTTAATGTTTCAATCTCTTCAGTATACTTTCCTCTACAATTCTAGAGAGAAAGACGAATATGACATGGGTTTTGACTGTTTGGGGGCCATGAAATTGAATCGGCCGTATTTTGGAACAGATTCTCAGCCCTTTGCATGACTGTTTTTGGCGCGTTTTGGTGATTTTCAAGCGGATTCGCAGCCGTTAGGACGTCGACAGCTTGAAAACGAGCACATGGACCCCACTTTTTTAATGTTTCAATCTCTTCAGTATACTTTCCTCTACAATTCTAGAGAGAAAGACGAATATGACATGGGTTTTGACTGTTTGGGGGGGCCATGAAATTGAATCGGCCGTATTTTGGAACAGATTCTCAGCCCTTTGCATGACTGTTTTTGGCGCGTTTTGGTGATTTTCAAGCCGATTCGCAGCCGTTAGGACGCCGACAACTTGAAAACGAGCACATGGACCCCACTTTTTTAATGTTTCAATCTCTTCAGTATACTTTCCTCTACAATTCTAGAGAGAAAGACGAATATGACATGGGTTTTTGACTGTTTGGGGCCATAAAATTGAATCGGCCGTATTTTGGAACAGATTCTCAGCCCTTTGCATGACTGTTTTTGGCGCGTTTTGGTGATTTTCAAGCGGATTCGCAGCCGTTAGGACGTCGACAGCTTGCAAACGAGCACATGGACCCCACTTTTTTAATGTTTCAATCTCTTCAGTATACTTTCCTCTACAATTCTAGAGAGAAAGACGAATATGACATGGGTTTTGACTGTTTGGGGCCATAAAATTGAATCGGCCGTATTTTGGATCACATTCTCAGCCCTTTGCATGTTTTTGGCGCGTTTTTTGTGGTTTTCAAGCCGATTCGCAACTACGAGGGCGACGATATTTAAAAAAACAAGCACATGGACCCCACTTTCTAAATGTTTCAATCTCTTCAGTATACTGTCCTCTACAATTCTAGAGAGAAAGACGAATATGACATGGGTTTTGAATGTTTTGGGCCATAAAATTGAATCTGCCGTATTTTGGATTAGAATCTCAGTCTTTTGCATGTTTTTGGCGCGTTTTTGAGGTTTTGAAACCGATACGCAGCCATTAGGGCGCCGACAGCATGAAAACGAGCACATGGAACCCACTTTTTTAATGTGTCTACCCCTTTAGTAGGCATTCCTCTACCATTTTGCAAATTTTCATGAAAATGACATGGATTTTGAATAAAGTGCAGCTTAATCTGTACTTTTTATTTTACCTGTAGATTCCCAGCCCCCTAAGATATGTTTTTTGTCCTTTTTGGCACCATTTTCGCCACATGAGGGCGCTGCTACTTTAAAGAGAAGTACAGATGGCCCAGTTTTAACAGTCTTTACACCTTTGTCATACATTTCGCTACAAATCTGGAGGATTTGATGAAGTTTGATAGGGTTTTGACAGAGTAAGAGTGATTTATACTCCTTTGTCGAAATCGTGAGGTCTAAAAGAGGCCTAAATCTCTTGATTGCGTCATTTTATCTGCCATCCAATTATGGCAACTTCAAAGTCCCGTAGAAAAAAAATAAGCACATGAACCTATATTATTTTTTGCTTTTTTGACCTAAATAGGTACCAAAGTAACTCTATGCAAAATTTGGAGAAAATGACATGGATTTCATTTTAACTGTGGAACGTCCTTAAAACGTCTTTGACCCAGACCCTCACACATGCACTCACATTTCCCCCTCCCTGTTCCATCTGTCTTTATTCTATTTTTTTCTATGTTCTTCTTTTTTTTTTCGATTTGTTATAAACCATTTTAACAATTTTAACTATTTGGCCAGAACCCACGAATAGGTGTCAAAATCACTGTTTGTATTGCAGGCTATTATTTTTTCCTTTACTACCTTTTTTCCATTGTGCAATTGAAATAATGCATATAAGATCTCGTAAAACGCGTGCTTTTGAGTGTCATTCACCTCTCGAGGACTTTGAGCTTTAGAGTGTTCTGCGAAATGCATGTGAGAAGGGATCACATTTTCTCTTCCAGGCATTGGCGTACTGTGTGTGTTTGGGGGGGGGAGGTGGGGTGGGGTACTGCCCCCCCCCCCCAAAAAAAAAGAAGTCACAACCAAAGCTTTTTCGACTACTGTTTGTATCTCTTCGGCCTAGTCATTGTTTTCGAAGTTTCTCGAATATCTAACAGAGCAAGTTGGCTCAACTGATAGAGCGTCGAGCCTCATGAACGGGAGGTCGCGGGTTAGATCCCCGGCCGAGTCATACCAAAGACTTAAAAAATAGGACCCGCTCAGCATATAAGAACGGAGAAGGGTAATAATAACATGCAATGTTATGCAGGGCCCGCTTGGAGAGCACTTGAAAAATTGAAGTGGCTATCCTGGGTAAATAAGAAGTTATTATTATTATTATTATTATTATTATTATTAATATTATTATTGTTATTATTATTATTATTATTATTATTGTTATTATTATTATTATTATTATTATTATTATTATTGTTGTTGTTGTTGTTATCATCATCATCATCATCATCATCATCATCATTATTATCAGTGGACCCTTTTTTATTGTTATTGTTCATTTTCCTGAGGAATCCTTTTTTAAAAAATTGCTTGTCAGTAGCTAGCCTCCTCCTATTTTTTTTTGTAGCGCTTCCACACTCCACACTGTCTTTTATGAGAGACGGTTTTGGTATGATATTATGGAAGTATCCGACAGTAATTTGTCATATATCCGCCAAATCTGTTTGTTGCTATGGCATCCTATGTTTGTTTCCACCAGAATGCCAGTTAGATGAAGCTATTATATCAAACGCTTGCATTCAATAAGAAGAGAAAGTAAGAGAAGGAGAAGAAGAAGAAGAAGAAGAAGAAGAAGAAGAAGAAGAAGAAGAAGAAGAAAAAGGAGAAGAAGAAGAAGAAGAAGAAGAAGAAGAAGAAGAAGAAGAAGAAGAAGAAGAAGAAGAAAAGGGGGAAAAGAAGACGACGAAGGGTTGAAGTAGGGCTTGGTGAATATGAACTGAGCTTGTGTTTCAGCCGCATTTAGGTCAAATACCCATATTAATTAGTTGATTTGCAAGCTTGCGGAAATAGATCCGACAATTTCCGTTCTGAATCTTGGTCAACATCTCAAGTAAATTCATTGTCGTTGTTTTGTATTTCATATAGTATTCGTCATGTTTGTTGTTGTTATCGTTGTCTCCTTTTTGAGAAGTTCAGAATATCTATTGTGAATGTTTCCACAATATGAATAAATGACTTTGCACAGTCAAGCCCCAATTAACAATTTTCATGCTAAGTTATCTTGTAATGAGCCAAATATATAAAGATATCTCTTTTTTTGGGGGGGGGGCTGCGCTATCAACGAACTATGAGCAGTCGTGCTGCTGACAAGAAAAAAAAGGGGGGTCCTCAAGAAAAAAAAAAAGAATGACAGAATTTTTATAAAAAAGTCAAATCGGCTAGATATCATTTTTCAAGAAAATTCGATGCGATGACAATATTGAAGAGATAGAAAGAATAACAAAACAAAAAACCTTGGTCGTGCTTTTTTCCATGGGGGGGGGGGGGGGGGTTGAGGAGGCAGTAGGCCCCCAAACCTTTACCACAACACCAATGTTTATCATGCAGTTTCCACTTCAGAAGAATGTGCTGTTTTCATGACAAATAATGTAAGCTCCGGTACTTTTACAGATCTGTGGTCATGCGTGTTCTTTTAAAGCATTGAAATAAATGTGTTTACGTCATTTCCGTAGCTACATCCATTGAATACTGCCGTATTTTCTTAAGCCGTTGGCTACTAGTACCTGGTGACCCCTGTATTAAGTCTATGGGAAGTAGAGAATCCAGTGTTCAAGGGGTTTAGCAGGCTAAAAAAGGTCTTCCCCTGTGACACCTTTGGATGAGAAAGAGTCTAGGAAGATCAGGGGCCCCGTTTCACCAAAATTTGTTATCAATAACAAGTTGCAATCACTGTCATAAGCTACTGAAATCCTTGCATCTGATTGGCTGAGATCAAATTTGTCATAGAAATGTGGCAGTTATGAAACGGGGCCCTGGAGAAATGCCTGTCACAATTTGCATGCTAAAGCAGATCTTATCAGAACAAGTCGCTTGATTTGCGGAGAATTAGTGTGACACTTGATCCACAATTTTTTGAAATCAAGGCATACAGAAAACATCATGCACAATAATTTTCAATATCAAGATTCGTATGAGCCGAAGAAACGCAATATGGCACCATATCTGATAAAGCAATAAGAATAATACTGTCAGATATGAGGGCTTATTTTCAGTTCCTGTCATTCTATTGGGGTTTTTCTTTCTGCCAAAGTACAGTCACATCTCCATGCACACTAGTATACCATATAGATTTTACATGGAGTGCATTTGGGGATTGTTGCGAATGGGGGAGTCGCAATTTTGCTACACCATTTTCAGTTTACCTGCAATGGGAGTATTATTCCCCATCTGTTTTTTCCAAACTGATCATCATTAATGTGAGACAGAAGGTGAAAGACCAGGCTGAGAAAAGAAAATGTCAGAGGTAAAATACTAGACCCTAGAAATGCCAGTGGGAAAAACGTTTGCCCTTAAAAATATACCGCAGGTCAAAATATCTGAAATTAAAAAAAAAAAAATCTTCAAAGGTTAAAATTCTAGAGGTCAAAATAGCGGAGGTAAAATTGTTTTGAGATTTAAAAAAAAAACACCAAAACACACACACACATACACACACACACACCCACCCACACACACAAAAAAACCCCGCCAGAGCTGACAACGTAAATTAACAAATAAAGATAGAGGTAAGAATGTAAAAAAAAAACTTTGAAGGGGGTGGGGGTACATTCAAGCCAGCAATTGGGGAGATTCTTAAATTCTCTCTGTCAAGATGTTTTCATGCAGGGTAAGTATCATCTGAGGAGAGCGTAAGGGGGGGGGGAGGGTGCATGGGCGGGGTTGGGATAATTAGTACAGTGACAACTAGTGCACCTTCCTTTTAGAGATGCCCTGCAGCGGCACTTCTGTCTTATGACAAGACATTAATCTACATCGCCACTCTCCACCCAGGAGCAAACAAATGGGTATCTGTGAGGTTTGCCGAAAGCCAGTGTAACTGCCTTCGCCATTGCCCTGCATGTGTGCATGTGAACTGCTCCCTAAGGAGTGGATAATAATTATGGTGCACACTCGTGTGCCGACTGGAAATTCAGTGATCAATGTACAGCACATTGAGTGTTTTATTGAGTATTATATCTTCGGGTATTATTCACGTAAAGCACTGTGACCATGGTGACATACTATCTATTACTCGTTTCTCTACATCGGAGTTGTACGCACAGACGTACGGGAGGGAAGGGGGGTGATGAGAGGGGCTGCTGTCCTCTTATTTTCAAGACCAAGTTTTTTTAAAAATTTATTAGCATTATCTAGTAGTAGTATCTCTTCAATATTGTCATTGCATTGAATATTCTTGAATATCCAGCCGATTAGACCCTTTTGTAAAGTTACACTTCATTTTCCTTGAGGACTCTTTTTTGTTTTTTGTTTTTGTTTTTGCTTGTCAGCAGCTGGATCCCTCTTATTTGTTTGATAGCGCAACCCCCACCCCTCCAGAAAAGAAACAACATACTTGGTTCATTACGCCACTGGTTATCATGACTGTACGTCATATATCCAACAAATCCTCGCTGTCCATTCCCACTCTAACCGAATTCCTGACTTTAAACCGGGGCCAAGCTCTATACCTGAAAGGAACCCTAAACTATATAAAGCCACTGAAACCCATTTCCAACCCTCGCTCCAATCCTTCATCTTGCCGCAGTAAAACTTGGAGCAACTGTCGCCGGAGCAAATGACGGAGAAGCCCCTGGGTATCCTGTGTCCAAATCGTTGTCCATCTTAACCTGAATGAGAGTATATCAATCAAATCAAATCACATTGGTTGAAATCAAATCCACAATTTGGAATTGTTATCAGTGCAACAAAAGCACTCCTTTTAAAAATTGAATGATTTTCGAAATGGACAAACAAACAAAAGGGGGTACAAGCATTAAGAATACAATACAATGCTGCAGTATGCTGCCCTACTTTGGCTAAAAGAAGTAAGTGACATTTTCATGGTAATTGGTGTTTTTATTGATTAGGTTGTTGTTCTTGGTTTTATGGCGATTTTCCATCGGTGATTGGACGATTTTATGATTGGCATGTTTCAGGCAGGCTTTATGTAACCGGCAAGGCCAGTGGTCTCAAATTTGAAAACATTTTTGAAATATTTTGGTGGCAGAAGGAAATAAGTGCACAGAATTGTCTGGAAAACTTTGGAAAAAAGGACACAAGTTACAGCATACAACATTATTTCTGATCACAAATTCCATGTTGCAGAGCCTGGTCAAAACATATTCCTTCATTTTTGTGGCATTTGTACTCGTTGTCACCTGTGTTCTTCTGCAAAAGTTGGGCAGTATAATAAATAAGGGTTTTTCATAATATGCGCCTCCTACCAAAGCCTTACTACCTATTACCCCACCCCCCCCCCTCAAAAAACAAAAAACAAAAACACCACAAACAGATTTAATAAGTACTTCTGAGATGCTCTTTTTTTTTTTCTTTTTTTTCTTTTTTTTGGATACATATTGCTAATGGAGCTACGCAGATTTCACTTATGGCATAGTACATGCTTCAAAGGGGGAGGATTTTAGGGGGCTTAGCCGACCTATGCCCCCTACCTTTTTTGACACCAAAGTGACTCTAAATTTGTGTCCCCTCGCCCTTTTTGAGGTGATGATCTTTTAATTGTATGTCTTTTTATATGTGGAAATAAATGAATAAATAACTTTCTGTTTTCTTCTTTTTTTTTTTTTTGTTTCTTCACTCATTCATTTTTGAGGGCTCGTCAGAGAATTTGAGAGTTTAAAAAAAACAGGCGCGAAGAGATTGGATCATCCATTCAAATGTCCTCCTTTTCTTTTTTTTTTTTTTTGCTTGTTAGAAATTTTCACTCATGATGTGCCCCTTCTCTTACATAAGTCTTGATCCGCCTCCGTATCTTCAACAAAAAGAGGTGTCACTTTCTGAACGTTTATTTCTGGTAACAGCGTAATTACAGCAGCTATGAAATGGAGAAGGGCAGATTATTTCATGTATCTTTGTCAGATGAGACGAAATGATACATCATATCAGTCAAACGTTTAGTAGAGCTCATCCCCAATGCTAGAAGCAACCCAAGAGCATTATCAAAACTTATAACCTTTCGTGATCGAACAAAACAAAAGAGTGATTACGGGTGACTTTCCGGTCAAATGAACAGTTTGCTGATTCAAGATTCACATGATATTTTGTGTGTTTTTGCTAGTTAGTTTGTTTGTTTTTTACTTAAAACAAAATTGCATCTACAATTTTCTAAATTCTCGTTAGAACCTTACTAAATTACAAGTTTCTTTGTTGTGATGCTTTCTCTTCAAATTCTGAAACAATGTTGTGCAAGTGTGGGCTACTACCTTTAAGGCGTACTAACACTGAGTAAGGAAGGAGGATCATACACGTATATGGCGATAGAGAGGTACTTGTGATTTTGGCTAGATTATGAGCTAATGATCGTGAGCAGTTTGTTGCTTACTGTCTTCCAGTCCGTTCAATTTCCGACCAATGTCACAAATTTTGAAAACTGTGTCATTCCTACTTTGTTATTATCGCATCTGTCCCTTCGTCATATCGTCAGTCAATCCGACAGAAATAATGATTTATTATTATTTCTGTCCCTCTCTTGCTCTGCTTTTTTTTCTTTACATCTTCTTCTTTTCCATTTACTTCGTCTTCGTCGTTGTCCTGTTTCTTGTTTCTTTCCTTCTATCCTTCTTTTCTTTATTTCTTATATTTCTTTTTCTTCTTTTTCTTCTCCCTTTTTTCTTCTTCTTCTCCTTCTATAAACAACAAGAATATTTTAAATCAAATCAATAATGGAATATTAACCAAACATTGGTTAGATGTTGTGCTAAAATAGGTGATAAGCCTACGGTAAAATCGAAATCATAAGGAGGCTTAGAATTTCCAACAGCCTAAATGCTCATAAATTCTCTGACGGTCCTTCTGACGATCTGATAGGGGCATCACCTCAAAAATATTAGCTTTCAAGCCTTTCTTTTCTCGGGGGGGGGGGGGGGGGGCTGGATCTGCCATTGCGCAGTGTTTAAGCCATAATCTCAGGGGTGTTCTAAATTTACTACATGCATGCCATGATATTTCACAACTTGTTTATGATTAAGAAGCATAATTCCGAGAAGAAAAAAGACAACTGCATTTTCCAAACAAGATTACATGGAACATGAAAATCGAGCCTCTAGTTTTTATGCCCCTGAGCTTGAAAAATGAATTCAAAACACATGCTTACAATCACAAACACAAAACAAATCTATTCTTAGAAATTTGACGTGTTTTTCAGACGGTTGATAATTTCCAAATGTGATATTTTTTGTTGTTGCCCATGTGTGATATTTTTAAAGTCCAAATAACATTATTTTCCTGAAAGTGTCGTGAAACGTAAAACGTCTTTAATTTTTTTAAAACAAAATTATCAGATGACCAAGATGAGTCCACATAGCAGCAGGATACCTGAAACATTAAAATAGAGTTCTAACATATCCCATCTATCTTTTCCAAACCTTTAGTTTTATCGGTCATTATCTAATCAGTATTCCGTTAATGGCTATCAGATTTTTGCAACACCATATCATTTTTGTCTTTTTGTTTGACTCCTTGTTTGTGTTTTCGTTTGTTTGTTTGTCAAATTATATCTAAGACAAAAAAAAAACAACAAAAAAAAAAAAACACGAAGTCCCCCCAACGAAGGATTTTCGGAAGTATGCAATATTTTGTGTATGATATGACTTTCGAGGAAACCTTCGGCCAAACTTTCGGTTTGAATGAATATAAGTGATTTCTTATAAGTGAGTTGTTCTACAGTTCGAAGTTAATTGATATGCGTTTGTTTTCTTTGGGAGAGAGAGATCCTTCAAAAACGTCACAGCGGTCGGTAACTGAACCCCTTTGAGTGTTGCTCGTCTAGAGTGTGCTTCCATACTATTGTTTATTACTATCACTTTTTATTCAACATTTTGATAATGATAGTGATGATAGCCATAACAATTATCATTTTTTTAATTTTTACTGTTAGCAGTTTTATTAGTAGTTGTATTTTCATCATCATCATCATCATCATCATCATCATCATCATCTTCATCATCAGCGACATCATTTTTCTTCTTCTAGTATCATTATTGCTGTTGTTTAATTATTATTCCTATCATTATTACTTTTGTTATTGTTATTATTACTTTTATTGGTGTTGCCGTTATTATCATCATTGTCATTATTACTATTATTATTGTTGTTGTTATTATTATCATCATAATTATTATTGTTATCATGCTTATCATGATCATCTTCATCATAATCATCATCCTTATTATCACCATTATCTTTATCACTGTTACTATTAATTGTTTACTATCATGAACATCATTTCCATCTTGGCTGTTATTGATTAATTTATTTATTTACGTTTCTCTTTACTTTATGGAAACGTTAAAAACGAGATTTACTGTCCATTAGTGTGATATATCCGTCGGGTTTTTATGGCAAGCCAGGCACTGGTCATAATATTTAATTTTTTATTCAATTTTGGTCCTCCTCGGTTATCCGCTTTAATTGAATTTACACCCGGTTAGGCTATACTCTTCGCTCTGCTTACTCACAAATCGCCATCCCAAGACCACACACAAATTTTCTCTACAATAGCCCTTTATATCAGGCTTCAAAACTTTTTAATACTTTGCCCTTCAATCTTAGAATTATAAATGATGTCAAATTATTCAGCACAGTGATAAGTGAAATAGAAAATATTGGCCCACTTCTTTCCTCTACTAGATAATTCACCTGTTCCCCCCCCCCCCCTCCCCTCATTTTTTTTCGATACCACTCTATTACATGTACTTTGGTCCGTTTTATTTTCTTTTCAATTTTGTGTAAATATGTTTATCCATATATTATTTATATATGTTCTTTCTCTTTATCGCTATAATTGATTTGATTTCATTCTTGTTTTCCTGTATATATGTTCAATTTATGATTTACATATCTTTTGTTTGTTGATTTCATTTTTCATGTTTATACCTATATATTGTTTAATGTTTCTTTTTATCACGGCCCTGCTAAAAAACAGCTTTCAGCTGAATGCGAGCACAATTGTATATATTGTTTTTAACCGTGTATAAATAAAATAAACAAACAAACAAACAAACAAAAGCCAAAAGCCTTACTTTATTTCGGCAGAGACCATCAGAGATATGGATTGTTATGTGAAATCAGCAAAACCTGATTGGTTGAGGCTACTTCATTGGGAAAACCTGGATAATCATTTATTTTAGTAGTAAGTTGAAAGAGATTTTAATGTTTCGATAAACTGATAAGTGATACATAAGTACGTGAAACATAAATAAGCAAAGTTGAGGATTGTTGCCTTATAGCGAGGACACCATCGGATTGACTTGGTTGGAAACTCGATACCTCGCGGTTGCGAGCTTACTGCTCTTCCGCCCATCTATAGCGCATTCTCTATGAAATTAAAAATCTATATTATGGAAGTTAAAATCTGGCACGGACCCACTCACAAAACTGGACGTCCTGCTACGAGTTTTGATGATCTTGCCTTCGACGAGGCCTCCACAGAAAAATGCCCGTTTGGTTCCAGAAAATACGGAAATGTCAAGAAGAGACGGAAATGTTCTTGGGGACGGATGGCGTCGTTTTCATAAACTGCCGTCCATCGCGTCGCTGATCCCCGCAGGGCACAACAGCAAGAGAGAGAGAGAGGGGGTGGAAAATGAGGGAAAAGGGAAGAGAAAGCAGGAGAGAAAGAGGAAGAAGTGGGCAGATGAGAGAAGAAAAGAGAGAGAATACAGACACTGATGAAGAGGGAAAAGGAAGGGGGAGAGAGAGAGAGAAATAGAGAGAGAGGGATAGAAATAGATAGAGCAGTAAGATCTAGGAGAGGAGAAAGAGATAAAGGGGGAGAGAGAGAGAGAAAGAGAGAGAGAATGATTTTTTATTTTTTGAAAGATAGAATTAGGTGCTCGAAGAAAAGGGTGAATAAATCACGGGAAATGCCCCTGGCCCATTTCTGCTTCTTCTTTACAGCTATAGGATTCAGACCTTGAAAATGAAATTTTGAAGTCATTCAAAATTAAGAGACTATTGTGACATTAGTATTTTTTCGTGGATGTTCACACTTGATATTGAAATTCAGTGAGTCATTTCAATATTCTAGGAGTATGATTCAATTCGTAGTAGTACAATGAACAGAGAAGCAATTTTAATTTTTCTTATCTTTTCTTGTATTCAACATTCTCCATTGTCAATATCAAACATGCATCACATATTCTCCCTCCCGCTCTCTCTCTCTCTCTCTGTCTCTCTCTCTCTCTCTGTCTCTGTCTCTTCCTCTTTCTCTTTCTACCTCTCCCTCTCTCTCTCTCTCTCTTATTGCCTGTGTTTTTCCTGGCTACTTTGTTTCTCTTTTAGTACCATTCGGTAATTTTCCCTCGAACTTTTAAATCTTCTTTCTGATGATAATATGATTCTTCTTATTTGCTCCGTATACCATATAAACAGAACATGAATTTGCTGCCTTTGTCATATATATATATATATATCTCAAGTTAGTTTGAACTTATCACCTTTCATGTATTTATTAATGTATAACTGAGAATTATTTCTTTTGATCTGTTTCTAAATATGACCTTTAATTTTTTTTCTTTCTCACTTTCTTTCTTTCTTTTTGAAATTTTAGTTAGATGTACATGTATATGTTTTCCTTCTCTCAGTCTTTTTTTATGTATACACCAGCCAATGTGGAGAGCCTCTCGACAGAATTTCTAAATTATTTTAGGTGTTCCCCAAGCACTGCTAAATCTTTATACAATGTACTGTGATTTTGTTATCTTTATGATGCTCTTTATGTACTTGTCAACTGCATTTACCCTCAATCATTTTACGCACAAAGATACCCCGAGTTAAACGTTTACTTGATGAAACTATAATATTGGGCTATGGAAATGTTTAAATGAACCTTCTTTGAACAATCTTTTCTGGTACAGTATAATGTATGGGCGTATGCATGGGCGTAGGTGGGTATGTGCATGTATGCCCTACAGGCCCTACAATTATCCCCCCCCCCCCCGGCATCCATTTTTAATATACACCTGGGTCGAGAGGGACGCATGCAGAGCAAAACACCTTGTCCAAGGATGTAAGCACTAGGCGAGGATCGAACCCAGGACACCTCGTGTGAGGATGAAATGCAAGTTCCTTTAGCAAGGTACACCACAGTAGTCCCACTAAAAATTTCATTATTCCGTCATGGTGATTAAAATGTCAATATTTTTACCTACTTTGACTTTCGAAACAAATACAGCTATATTTGTCTTTAATTTCGTAGAATTTCATTCTGTCTCAACAGCTATTCCCAGTAACGATGGTAACTTGATAAAAGATATCATCAAAGGTGAAGAGATGAACGTTTCATCTTGAGAGAAAATGAGAAATATACTGAAGGTGACGGGATCTTGGCGCTATATTAATAAACTAAGAGCCATTTGATGTTCAGTCCCCCTAGAGCGCATAGATAAATAGACTCTCTGCTCAATACTCCGTACAAAGTTCCAATTTTGATGGCTGCGTTTCTCGAAACCTTCTAGGTTCACGTCTTGGACATTCCATTGAAACGTGTGTTGTGTAGAATTAACACGCGTTTCAAAGGGATGTCCATGCCTTGAACTTAGCCTTCTGACGGTTTCGAGAAACGCAGCCTAGAGCCCGGATTCGTTATTCCAATTTAAGTGTATCCATCTGTGTAAACAAATATCTAGAAAATGTAATCTCAGAATCACATTCATGCTCAATTTGTTATGATTCAGAAGAAAGCATAGAACATTTATTATGAGATAACCCATTCATCAGGAGATTTTATTGTGGCATGGTAGCATTTTATTTCATATTATTATTATTATTATTATTTTATTTGGCAAATCAATATATATGTACAATAAACTGAAAATGAAAAAAATAACGAATTGTGTAGTATACATATAACACATAAACAACAATATAATTGAGTATGTGATATGATAAAGTCGAGAGCAATACTTAATCAAGATATGTTATTCTGAAGAAAAAAAAAATCTGTTTTCCACTTTTATGATTACTAAAACTATAAGAAAAAAAGACAAATTTGAATTAAAGAAATTAGCCACAAGCTTATAGACATGCAAAGCCTAAAAACTGCTTATACCATTTTAACATTTTCATTTTCAAGTTCAAGTTCAAGAGTTTATTTTTCGTTATAAAAACAAAAACAAATAACAAATTTTGAAAAAAATCAAACCTACTTAAGTATATATAATTTTTTGTACAATAACAGGATACGTTGACATAATTGGAAATATAAAACAAAGTCAATCTACGAAAGAATATACAGTATAAGCTGTTATGGAAATGGAGGGATCCACAATAAAGCAATGCTTGTAGAGTGTGGATCCCTCAAACAATGATAATATTGTACACGTAACCGGTGTTAAATTCAGTATATGAAAAAAAAAACTATATAAAAAAGGAGAAGACATATATAGAGCATAGTAAATGCAAATTTACTATTTAAGTTTCTATTTCATTCCATTTTTGTAACATAAATTATTGTGAGCTCGTATAATCTATATACTTTTTACGACTCGTATGTCCCCATCCCCCAATATTCTCAGCAGCCCTTCTCTCAGAAAATAAAATGTATTCCAGAGAGAAGTTCAACCATCGGTGACCTGAAAACCGGGTAATTTTTTCCACCCAAGAAGCTATCATTCTCCTCCTTACGAAGTCAAATTCGCACAGCTGGTAATGATAGTGCACTGATAGGAAGTATGCTTACTGATTTTTTTTTTTTTTTTCATCGTCGAGATAATCTCTTGGAACGGTCAGAAAAGTGCAAGCGCGGACTTCTCATCAATAATTCAAGCTATTATGAAGAGCTTATTTCCAAAAGGCGCTAAACCCACTTTGAGAGATTTTGAGTAAACTTTTATTTAATCCATTTTCCTTCTTCGAAAGATTAAAACTTTTTGACAGTTGGAAGTACCAACATTAGACATCTGAAAAATCAAAATGAAAAAAAAAAAATCCTGCAGTAGTATTTTTCTATATACGTGAACTCCACTGTGCGAAAAAAATTCCAAAAGGCTAAATCCTAGTTTATTTCAAAAATGCGCTAAATCCGTACAAATGAAAAATATTGAAAAATTCTAGTAAAATTACTACTTATACAAGATTTCCTTTATTCTCATTTGTAAGATGACTGATGTTAGTACTTTCAACTGTCAAAAGTTTTGATGTTTCGAAGAAGGAAAACAGTTTAAATGAAAATCCTTGATTGACGCAAAGTGGATTTAGCGCCTTTCAAGTTGGAAATAAACGAATTTGGATTTAGCGCCTTGTGGAAAAAAAACATATTTTTTAAAACCCATTTTTCGACTTTCCTAAAACATTTTTTATATTAAAATAAGTCACAATGAAGCGTTTATGGAACCAGCATCCAATCCTTCCAATAATGACAATAATAATAATAATAATAATAAATGTGACTTGTATAGCGCCAGATCCACTCTATGGAGTGCTCAAGGCGCTTTTTCAGAAATTAGGAAGTGAACGGAAATGTTTTTAGATGGCTTGGTTTCGGTGAAATGGATTTAGCGCCTTTTGGAAATAAGCTCTTCATATCAAATTCTAACAAATAGCTAAGATAAAAATCTGCCAAGGCGGCTTTCCCGTTGACCAGTAATAACCTTTGCAGGAAAAAAAAGCGGGGGGGGGGGCGGTCGCATATGTAACTTCCTTCCTTTATCATGTCTTTTGTTCTTGTGTGTGAGTGTATGGTCACTGTATTGATCAAAGTTAAGACAGTATTATGTAATAAAAAACAAAGCAAAACGAAACAAAATAAAAATAACAAATAAAACACCAAATGAAAAATATAATATGGGAGAATCCTTATAATTCCTTTGTTTGTGTCCGAAGCTGGCTTGGATCCATTTTTAGAAGAAGAGGGGGTGGCGCTGCATATTTTAAATGCACAAAGCCGGTGCTCTGCGTGTGTGTGTGTGGGGGGGGGGGTGTGCGTGTGTGTGGGGAGGGATGCACACTGGAACTGTACCCCACTGATCAGAAGTAAGTCAGGTATACCAATTTCTCCAAAAAATCTTTTTCTTCATCAGCGTGCAAGGTGATAACAAATTTCCAGACACCGGAAATGAATATGCAAAAGAAAATTATAACAAATAAGTCATTTTTGTTTCCAATAGATACTAGGGTTTCAATGCAGTCAATCGTATACTGAAAAACAAATGACATCCAAATTAGTGAGGCCGTTTTTTAAAAAAAATATGTTCTGGTTGCGCATCGTGTGATCGAATTTCATATCCCCCTTGAAGCAAGGGATAAAGAAATGGGTAAATTTCAGGATACAAAAGGAAAATATTACAATCGTTGATATTATTTTCAACATCATTATTGTTTTTGTGACTTACCAACAGTCTTTATATTCATATAATACTTTCTTCTGCAATGTACCACTTTCAAAATCCTTATTGTACCTCTCCAGCACACGCTATTCGATAATGATTATGACATTTACATTTACATTTATTTTTTTTTTTTTTGGTGGGGGGGGGGGGGTTGTTTTTATTCGAGATACCGCAGATTTATCTTTACCAGTTTCGGTTAAAATTGGACCTGGCACCTTTTGGAACTATCATGACTATGCTCTCCAATTCTGTTTACTGTTTGAGGCAAGATGTATGTCGGACAAGCCTACCGTATATGGATTCATGAAATTCCAAGGAATCGTAACATTTTCCTGCTAATACTAATACCTCTTGGAGCATTAGGGAAAACAATCAAACTAGCTTCTAATTTCAGGTCCATCCTTATCTGCTTATATTTTTCTTTCTATTCAGTATAGGCCTACATGTAATTCCGAGCAGGTGATGTTCGTTATTCCGAAGGTTCGTTTTCTTTTTTCGAAGGTTCGTTATTCCGAAACAAGCAAATTGCAGATGATCATTGGTCCGAAAATGAAAAAGGGTTCGTTAATCCGAACATCAATTTTGTGGCGTTATTCCGAAGGTTCGTTATTCCGAATATAAAATAAGGTTCGTTATTCCGAAGGTTCGACAGTCCGAAAATATAACTAACGAGCTACCGAACCTTATTTCATTTTCGGACTTATGAACCTTCGGACGAACCGTAATTCGTTTTCGGAATAACGAACCTTATTTCATTTTCGAACGAACGAACCTTCGGAATAAACGAACCTTCGGAATAACGAACCTTCGGAATAACGAACCTTCGGAATAACGAACTGTAACCTTTTGAGCGGATGCAGATTCTCGGCTCATTGATCTTATCATTTTCCCCACATATTTTTCCTCGTGATACTGTTTTTCGCTCTGTAAATATTTAGCGCGCTGTAAATGTGGAACACAAATTACACCCGAACTAATTTGATCTGTATTGGGTATCAGATAAAGTGAATGTGTCTCGTGGAGTAACGGTTCATTCACTTCACTTGACACTCGATAAGAGGGTTGAGGGTTCGAATCCCAGCCCGGTATTAACGTCTTTGGGCAACTAGACATTATTGCACCTTTGACACTCTCCACCCAGGTGTTAAATGGGTACCCGGTATAGAC
This sequence comes from Echinometra lucunter, assembly GCA_029962745.1. Taxonomy (NCBI): domain Eukaryota; kingdom Metazoa; phylum Echinodermata; class Echinoidea; order Camarodonta; family Echinometridae; genus Echinometra; species Echinometra lucunter. The sequence continues at coordinate 6,361,343 of CM057165.1, forward strand.
CTGTTCAGTTTGGGTACCGTTTTTATGCTAATGTTTGAATGGGGGCTTTAGGCATGCCTAGCAAAAGCACTAACATCTCAATGCACCTGACTCATCGCATAACCCATTGAATCACCTTTTCTTCTTTTTTTGGACCCCCCCCCCCCCCCATGTAAGTGTGCGCATGCGCGCCTGACCAGAACGCTCCCCAGGGAGTGGAGATGGTGCACTTTGCGGAACAGCAGTTGAATCCAATGACTCGGGTATTCATGTTACATGTAACGCGCTAAGAAACCTGAGGGCTATACTAGTATCATGTCCTGATAAAAATACTAGGGCTGACATTTACGTATATAAACTTGACCAAAATTATACATTATTCATAATGCATCTAAGTTTCAGGGGCATGCTCCTTAAACGCTGAAAATAAAAAAAAATATTATGTAATAACAAAAAAAATTACTGTGATATTTTTTTCATTTTTAAAATATTACTGTTTAATCACAGCTTGAAAATAGAGTGAAAGTGACCTGAACTTTGTTGTTGAAGGAAAATAACGGGATAAAAATACTAGTAATCTTTGAATTTAAACTGTATATTATTTCGCCTTTTGTCCTTGAGAAATCAACACTGCTAGAATAGTTCAATTTTACTGTATGATTTTTTTTCCACACAAAATTCAGTGTCTACATGTCACTGTTTTATAGTGTAAATAATACTTTGAAATGTGAGACATGACAAAACAAATTGTGACTGAATTAAGCTGGAATCGTGCACGATATTGCCTGAACAGAAATAGAGGATTGTGTTTGCTGGCTTTTTTGTCCTTGGGCCTTGAAAACAGATAAAAATATCTTGCTAAAAAAAACCAAAAAGCATGCTAGATTGCATGTCTAGTCTTTACCACGAGAGAACCAAAATTAGGGGGGGGGGGGGGAGGAAGAAGGAAAAGAATCGTCAATCTCATGGTCCCTCTGTCAGCATGTCAGGTGCAGCTGATCCTTTGCACGCATCCACGCATATAGGGTTCATCGGAAGATGGATGAAGATTATTGAAGACAAGGAGGAGCAGGAGGTGGAGGAGAAGGAGAGGGGGAAGGAGAAGGAGGAGGAGAAGGGGAAGGGAAGGAGAAGGAGGGGAAGGATGAGGAGGAGGAGGAGGAGGAGGAGGAGGAGGAGGAGGTGGAGGAGGAGGAGGAGGAGGGAAGGAAGAGGAGGTGGAGGACGAGAAGGAGGAGGTGGAGGACGAGAAGGAGGAGGGACGGAGGAGGAGGAAGAGGAGGAGGAAGAGGAGGAGGAGGAGGAGAAGGAGGAGAAGGAGGAGGAGAAGAAGAAAGAGGGGAAGGAGAAAGAGGGGAAGGAGGAAGAGGGGAAGGCGGAAGAGGGAAGGTGGAAGAGGAGGTGTTGGAGGAGGAGGAGGAGGAGGCGGAGGAGGAAAGAGGAAGGTGAAGAATTAGGAGTAGAAATAAGTAAGCGACGTGGGGAGGGGACGAGGAGGATGAGGAGGAAGAAGAGTAGCTAAAGGAAAAGAAAAGAGGGAGTGAAGAGAAGAGGGGGAAAGGAGGAGGAGAAATAGGGAATAAACATAAATGAAATAGGGAGATGAAATGTAGGAAGACGAAGTTAGGGGATGTGAGAAAATGAGGAGGGCCAGAACATGCAGAAGGAGGAAAAAAGGGGGAGTAGGAAAAGGAGGGGAAAGAAGAGGAAGAGGAGGAGGATCAGGAGGAAGAGACGGGGGCTCTATAAGATTCGAAAAGCTGCCGGAGAAACTGTCACGCATTAATTTTAAACTGGAGCAGCTCACACGACTGATGTAACATTTTAAGTCTCTACAGCATCCTAGAACTTGGTGATTTAATATTTTTGTAAAACCTGTACCAAACGATTATCCTTTTTTCTTCTTCTGACGATAACATTCAATGAGGGATTCATTTCCCAAAGAAGTCAGATCTAAAGAAACAAAAATTGCTGTACACCGATTTCCAAGCCTTCAGGTAAACATACGGATTTCTGGCATAAAGAAATCCCTCCCAGATGTTTTCAAAATGTATAATGTTTTTTTTTTCTTTCTTTTATAGTAGCCACAAAAGTAATCCTCCTAATATTTTCTTTTTATTTCTGTATTCAACATGTTCCAAGGCTCAACCAACTTCAAAATACCCCCTGAGAACTCTTTGTCAATTATCTGCTGCTCAAATGAGTATTATTTCTGAAATCTATCTCCGCCTTTTTTTCTGAAATTTCATATATCTGCCGTCTGCATACAGCAAAATATATAGCCTACGGAAATATCCGTTATCCTCTTTCATGTATATGACTGTTATGTCTTTTTTTTTTTCAGTCCCTCATATACCAATATTTGTCCTTTTTCGTTCACTTAGCTTTTCCTTAAGCCCCCCCCCCCATCTTTCTCCCTATTTCTCTCTCTCCCTCTCTCTCTCTCTCTCTTTCTTCCCCCCCCCCCCCCTCTCTCCCTCTTTTATCTTCGTGATTGTTGCCAGCATCTAAAATTCAACTATCAAGTGCAAATCTTACTTTTCCCCTTCTTCCTACCCATCTAAATCTATGGACTGCCTTCGAATCAAATCATAATCATGTAATCTTTGCATCGAACGAAACAACTTTGAATCAATCAGATGAGACCGTTTTGTGTTTTGCATTCTTGTATTATTATAAACTATGCGCCTTTAGTTTTTAATCTTATACAAAAGAAATCGTAATTACACCACTAGAAGGAGAAAAAATAAACTGATTTAAAAGAATACAGTCGTACATGGCAAGTAAATATAGGTATAATAATATTATTCATTGGATTACCCCCACCCCTGACAAAAAAAGGAGGATAACAATCAATATTCTCTTGCAAAAATGTCTGACAAGTAAAAGCACAAATTCTTACATTATTTTCCGTGTGATTTTTAGTGTTAAGAGTCTCTTGCGGGTTTACTGTTGGTATAGACCAATTTCACAACGCAAGAGGGCAGCAGACTGTTCGACACAGTTCGACATACTGGGGTGGGCGCTCCAACTTTTATAGTACACAAGTCAATAGCGCGTTATGTACATTCGTTCGACTTTTTGTCTATTTTGACCAGTATATGCAGATTTATTTTAATATTTGCAATGAGAAATTATCAGGGAAGTTCAGGTCGCAGTTGTGCGGTGCTCAAATGCCACAAGGATTAGAGAAAGTTTAAAAAATGGAAGCTAACTGAGTGCGAAATTCACTCGCTTTTGACTCATGAAGCCTGTTTGTGTGAGAAGCCGTACTCCCTACACAGGTTTCCGTAAGCAATGTGAAGGAATTCGTCGCCAGTTGGTAAAAACATCAACAGAAGGGACTTTTAAGTCAAGAAACGTTATCATTATGTACTTTGGCGTAAAATTTAATGAGTGAAAACTTGACTTTGTAAACAGGGTAAGATTTAGGGCTCCCGTTTTCTACGGCTTCTATGCTGCAATCGAACTTTTACTGACAAAACTAAGTTGAAAAACCATCGAAATTACAAAAATACATCATACCTTCATCCGTCAGATATGACCATTGTCTTACCTCATCTGCCAATGTATCCATGCTTTATTTTATTGATCTAGAATAAAGTAAATGGAACAATATCGGGGCATATCTCATATCTTGCATTCATTTTGTACACAGAGCCAATCGCGGTCACCGCGCTTGCCCACAGCAGCAATGGCGTCGCCGATAGAGGGCCAAATACATAAACCGGCCGTGAAATTGGTCTATATAACACAAAATAGTGATATTAAATAATTATTTTTCAAAAATCCATTTTTGTCTTGCATGATCGACAACACTCTTTCGCCCCCCCCCCCCCCTCCCGCCTCCTCGTACCATTCAACTCGACTTTATCACAGACATGACTGATGTTGGTGTAGCGCTCTCTATAGTTTTGGACATGTGGGGTATAGACATGGACAGAATCAGTTTGTAAGACTAACTTGTCTCCCGCAGTTTCATGCCCGAACTCGGCAGAATTCAACAGTATATAAAACAAAAAAATATTTGAAATAATTACATTAATTTTGATAGACTGATTAATCGTCTAAAACAACAGTGTAGTGTTTAAACTGTTTATTTTGAAAGACATGAAAAGAAAAAGAATTTGAAAGGATCTTTTAAAAAAGAAGATATATAATCGTATCTGATTTTTTTTCGGGGGGGGGGGGTAGTGTTCTAATGAATGGAACTTGTCTCATTTGAATCAATGTTCTGACGTTTGAAACTAGAAGCGGAGAGCATTATATTGAAATATAACTGTTTTCTGTTTTATGCACAAGAAAATTTTGAGAGACTTGTTGTTAACATAAATATATGTACTTTATTCTTATCACATTTGAATGTGAATGAAATTACTATTGCAGAAGGGAAAAAGTAACTGAGATGAACTTTTAAACTTGTGGTTTACAGTTTATTCATGATAAAATTGAAAGAATACTCAAAGGAAATGCTGTTCACCCCAGCAATGGGAAAAGATCAGAACCCCAAAAGTTTTCCGTCACGAAAAAAAAAAAAAAAAACCGTCTGATATTTTGCAGTTAAAGATCATTTCTTTCCAAAGTTTTGAAAGAACTTCCAAGATCATATATATATATATATATATATATATATATATATATATATATATATATATAAAATGTGAAAGTGCTTCGGCCACGTACGTGATGGGTGCTGCATCGTATGAAAAGCCCTGAGGAAGACCTGTCACAGGGTCGAAAGCTTGGCATAATAAAAGCAGAGTGAACATACTAGCAACGTCCCGCCGCCTCCTTCTTCAGTCACAAATATATATATATTTTCTATCACCTGCAATGAAAATATTGTGCAAGGGAGTTTTCAGAAAATATGTATATATATATATATATATATAGAGAGAGAGAGAGAGAGAGAGAGAGAGAGAGAGAGAGAGAGAAGAGAGAGAGAGAGAGAGAGAATAATTCCCACGTGTTGGATGATTAATAATGTAGACAGTAATAACTTCAAAAAGAGTCGAAGGTACGCCATGTACAATAAAAGCTAATGTTGGATTTACACATGGCGTACCTTCGACTCTTTTTGAAGTTATTACTGTCTACATTATTAATCATCCAACACGTGGGTATTATTCTCTCTCTCTCTCTCTCTCTCTCTCTCTCTATATATATATATATATATGCAAATGAAGCTTTGTTTGGGATAGAGTTCTTGTAGGTGGGGTATGATGGGATCGACTCGGAGGGGAGGGCAGGGGAGGGGAGATTTTCTATCACCTGCAATGAAAATATTGTGCAAGGGAGTTTTCAGAAAACGTAGCCATTAAAAAAAAACTTTTACAAGCCTATTCCGTGATCTTATTGCTTTTTTCGTTTATCTGTAGCCTATACCGCATAAAATATGGTACAAATTAAACGTGCTTTTTATCCATTACACAAAAATCCCCGACAAAAAAAAATCGAAGAAACCAATGCAACCAACAACAAAAATCAAACTAAACATAACCAAAAAAAAAAACAACAACCCAAAACAAAACAAAATAAAACGAACCAAATCCCCTAAACCCAAAACAACAAAAGCAAAAAAAAAAAAAAAAAAAAAAACCAAACCCAACCAAACCAAACCAAACAAAACAAAAACAAAAATAAGCAATGCAGAATAAAACAAAAACGAAGCAAAAACAAACAACAACAAAAACAGCCGTGTACTCTAAGTTATGAGCCCAATCTTGGAAGCCTCTCCCTCTCCTCCCCCTCCCCTCCCCTCCCTCCCCTCCCTCCTTTTCTCTCTCTCTCTCTTCTCTCTCTCTCTCTCTCTCTCTCTCTCTCTCTCTCTCTTATCTCTCTCTCTCTTCCACTGAGTTCCAGTCTTGAGAAATGTATTTCATGAAGACAAGTCTACACAGCCCGCTACACAATTTCTCATGTTGCTCTTACTTTTAATAATACGGTTGAATCATCTATCTCTACTTTTCCGATGCCATTGCTTTGAATGTATGTTGTAATTTCACGTTTTCAAAACCTTTGATCTGAAATATCATAAACAGCCCAAACAGCTGATTGGTATTTCCGGCGCGCACAAAATCCCGACCACATCCCGACCATTCTATTTAACTAGAAAGTTCTATACTACTCTCTATTACTAGCCGCGTGCGGCCGCCTCGTCGCTCGCGCGCCGCGCCGCTCGCGCGTGCGCCGATCTCGCCCGCGCGCGCGCAATCGAATTATCAATTCTGAAAACATCTCCTGAAACGGTATACGGTTACGTTGATGTTGGAAAGTGGTTTTCATTACTTTATTAATGGATCGCCTTACGGGATAGATATCTCTTATCGGTAACTTGTATCCCTAACAAGTGAAGATGAGATTTTCGGAGCATCTGGCGGCTCATATTACACCCGAATGGCGGAAACAATACATCCGTTATGAGGTGAGTTGATTGCGACGCTTATTCATGTCCTTTTCCACAGTCCCACGTGAAGGAAATTTTGTGGTGAATGAATGCAGGCGAAGTGAGGACATGTAGGCTAGTATAGAAGTAGCAGGAGGAGTAGTCCAGGGGCGCGTTTCATGAAACCGTCATAACTACAAGATCAACGACATCTCGGAGTTGTCGGTCATCTTGTCTGCTAAGTGTTTCACAAAGCCGTTCTTGCCAAGACCAGTGACAACTTCCCTGACAAATGACTTGTCGCTCCTCCGAACATGTCATATCTTTTTAGCACGCCATCACAGGTCACCTTTTCGTCGGCTGTGGGCAGCTCGCGGGCAGCGAAAAATAAGGAATGTTTATTTATTAAATACAAATATTTCTTGAGTTCCAGACTCTCATTCCATAACCAGTTATTACTGATGTTGATATTAAAGTATAAGTGAAATAACCTTTACATGTATGTCTTAGCAGCGTTTTAACCTTCCAGCAAGTAATTGTGATTAATATTGATTATCCTCCCATCAGTTTCCCATAGAAAACGGAGCAGTCTGTATTTACAGGCCCGTAAGTACGATGACAATTCAACACGTATGAACTTCTTCCATATTTCCCTTTTTCGCAACTACAATATTTATTGAAATCATATAAAATTTATTCGTTAATGAATTACTGTCAAAATTTCGATCGGAGAATACACCAATTCACTATGTTTCAAAAATTAAAACAAAATATGGGTCTGCCTTCAACAATTTGTCAATGACGGTGTCCTCTTAATTACAAATCTAAATTTGCAAAGTGCAACAGCAGCTTTTTGTTTATTAATTTTAGAAATTTTCAGATGTCAGAATTGATATAGTTTTTCACGTGAATGCAACGTTTGTATTATGTTTATCAAGTCCCATTGATGTTTTCTATACTTTTCCGACAATTAGAGCAAAGTTGAGTCTAAATTGTGTTGGAATGATTGATAATAAATGCAGTGGATTGTGATCAAGGCTATCTTTTTCAGCCGATAGTATCGATATCTTGGATTTGTGAGATGTCAGGCTTTCGTGAAACACTTTGTCAGGTCCATGACATCTCCGTAGATCATCGACAAGAGATATGACTGTCATGGAGTTGGTTTCATAAAACGCGCCCCTGGGACGTCTGGAGAATAAAAAAAAATAAATAAAAAATAAAAAACGCTAACGCTATTACTCTCCATGACGTCCAGTGTTTTTATCCCCTATTTGTCGATTGTCTGATGGGGGGACCATAGTTCGCGCACTTTTTAATTTTGTAGACTAGACCTAGATCTAATCTAAAGAAGGCAATTTTTGATCCGTAATTTCTCAAATTTTACCCAAATTATTCTGATTTAATTGACACCAAAGACAAAGCAAGTTTTAGACTACAAATGGGCGCAAGAAGAAGACTATATTTACGAAGGATTCCCGAGATATCCCGATCGCAAAATTCGATGTCATATCGCATCGCTCTGGACCTGGAGAAGTTATACAAAAAAAAAGTTATAATGAAAATTGTGTTGAGTTTTATTTATGATCATTCATTTACGACTTGTGAAATGGTGAGAGTGTCTAAAACATTGTCTGAAGCATTCAAGTCATGACAACAAGAAGAGATCACATCGCTGTTTTCCACACTAACTACATGTACAAATTCACAAAAACCATGTGATAGTGTATGAGGTTTATAAAGTTATTCAGCAAACTTTTAACTAGGGATACCTAGGAAAGATTGTGAATACAGGCATATTATGCCTCTGTATTCAGTTCTAGATTCTTCCTTTTTAATATATCTGTATGGGAGAAAAGAAAAAGTTAATTCAGATGGCTCTGCACTAAGTCTGCAGATGATTTTTGGGGTATTTCTTTTGCCGAACTTCATTGATATTTAATTTATATGGACTGGCCTTGATAGAGATATGACATATATTGCCCAAATTAGACCATATCGCCCGAGGCGGGAGCTGAGGGTGATATGAATCTAATGAGGGCAATATAAAACGTCATATCTCTGAAAGGCCAGTCCCTATTGTTATTATCTACAAGACATCTTGAGCAAATTCATGACAAAAGTGAAAGTTGATTATACATGTACTTACTATGCCTTATCTCGGAGTCGCCATCTTGAGTACCGGTATTGTTTTACGTTTACATTACAGTAAAAATGCAAGCGCTAAAAAGGCGAAACGAAATCATTCACAAAATTCACATTGCGCGCAGTCATATGTAAATTTCATCGCACTCGATCGCGCATTTACATGTACATGTAAACCAAGTTTGATTGTTTGCGCATGTTCAAAATTTCTTGTACTGCAAAAAAACTTGTGATATGGGAAATATGGACCTGCTCAGATGTCTTGTATAAATAATAATTATAACACTCAATATTCTGTTCTTTGTGTTTAATAAAATTGCCTGTATCCCCCCCCCCCCAAAGAAAATGGACATGACAGAAGGAGAGAGAGAGATAACATCCAAATTATTTCAAAACAATCAATTTTATTAAATTGCTCACAAGCATAGGTTTGTGAGATATAACATATTGTAGCCAACCAGTCCGCTACGCTAGTTTTGTTTAGTTAGGTTATCTTGCAGAAAACGCAGATGGCGCAGTATCATTTTTCCTGTTGCGTAAGCGTCATTGCGCAATTTCTGGACGGGTATAAATAGGAGCGTTTCGCGGAGAACTCGTCATTTCGACGCTAGCTCTCGTCGAGGTCGGATGGTGATCTCTCCTGCTCTCCAGCTTGGCTCCTGAGTCCTCCTAGAATTTTGCAGAAATTATTAGAAATGATTGAAAATTAATCATTTGAACTAAGCTTGATCACTGCATTAGAAATCCAGATAATAGGTGGCGGCGTTAATTGTTTTAACCTGTATCATGTTCTACTGAATCGTGTGTGCAAATTAAAGTATGGAAATTGGCATACACTGAACACAAATCATCGTTCCAAATTGTGTAATCAATAGTGTCTCAATTGACTGCTACAATAGAAATGTACGCCCACCCATAGGGAACATAACAGCTCCGATAGAAATCACCTATAACCCTATATTCGCCTGCACACAGTACCTCTCCAACCTCCAACCCCATATATTTTGGGGAAACGGAACACGTCTTGGTCTCTACAATAAATTGAAGCCATATAGGGAAAACTGCTCGCATCCAGGATGGCTAATTCTTCAGCAGATGAAGGCGTTAGAGGCAAGGGACAGGCCAGCCCTCCAGCTTCCAGAATCCGATCTAAGACGGAGGGCCGTCACAATATTCACAACAAATGATATTCCTTCATAAATTGTCATAAAGCCATCACAAAATGAAAATTTCTAAGCCTCACATTTTACACCACTCGCAGCCTCGCTGATACCAACCAGAACAAGCACAATGTAGTAATTTTTTGTCAAATAGCAACTTTTGCTTACTCATTGGACACTCAAACATAAATAATTTTCTGATTTATTGGTGTCATTTGTTGAGAGGACTTTTCCAACTGTATTTTTTTTTGGGGGGGGGATGCACTGGGAAGAGTCAAAAACTTTGCTGATTAATATTTAAATTGCTAGTTTGGTTTCTGTTGTTCTTTTTCTTAGGAAAAGTTTTTCATACATTCTGTATAAAATAGACTGTCTATTACATGTAATTTGGAGAGAGTCTCCCAGTATGATTTCTGAAATAATTGCAACTAAAAATGTGGCCAAGAAATATCTTATTTACTCTTTCACTACTGAATTCTCATGGTTCTATTTTTGTACAAAGCGTAGTGGGGGGGGGGGGTATTTCCTAAAAAGCTACTACATGTACCTGCAACCTGCAATAAAGAGAAATACTGCTCTTCTTTTCATTCTTTTAATAGAAGATGTACATGTACCTTGAAAATGTCAAGCTCAGCTCCAGAATAAATTGCTTTGAAGAGATGCAGAAAAAATGAATGCATTGAAATGTATCAGATTTAACAAGAAATACAAGTATCAAACAAAGAAAAGGGACCAATTTTAATACAATCTGCATCATAAAATACAAATTTAGACTCACTCTGGCATTTAGGGTGTGGTTTTCGGTTTTCACTGTATCTTCTACACAATTCATCCTTCATTACTTTTCAGGTCTACTGAAAATACACAAAAGACTTTTTTCCCACAGCCCTCTATTGATAATCCCCATATTAAAGGTAATAAACAGTAGTGGTAGCAAAATGAAAGTTGGCATGAAACTGCTCAAATATAGTCTCATATTGTTCAGCTTGCATGAAAAAAATACACGAGTGGGATAATCAAGTATTCTATTCACAATTTTCGGTGATTTTCAGTAGCATAATTAATTCAAATGATCGTATATCAACCTTCACCTTATACCTTCACTACAGGACCACCTACCCTGACGCTCTTGGCTCAACGGCGCATAGCGGTTCGCACACAATGAGAATTTTCGATGCGGGCCTGCTCTGAGAACTCAACGTATCTTCCGTTGATATTTTAGCCATTTCTAAACAAATATTTTTCAAAAAAACGTCAACTATGTTCGAAATTAGTCATTCTACATCAGTTCATGTAGTAATTTTCATCCCACCTAACAAAGTAGTTAAATATTCAAAGCCCCACCTTTCCCGCTACTGCTTATTACCTTTAAGCTTGACCTAGAACTATTGCTCTCTGAAATACATATAGGAATAGTGCTGAATATTTCTTTTTCAATGACAGGAAAAACTATGGAGAACAATGTGGATCACAAATTGAATAAGGCAGCCTGGTTTATGAGTTTCTGTTTTTATTCCCCCCACTTTTGATCACTTATGACTTTATTTCCAAGAAATTGATTTTTAAAGTTTCCCATAGCTCAATTTGATATTGTTATGAGAACCTTTCATCCTTATGATTTTGTTATCAATATAATTTTCTTCGAACTTATTTGATCTCTTTGTCTGATTTGATTTTCTTCTATTGATACATGTAGCAAGTTACTCTGTGACCTGACTTTCCCCAAACCAGGGTTTCCTTTTTGAAATAAAAAGAGTAACCGACAGTCCTGCCTGTACTATACATATTGTGTGTGTGTGCTTTTTTCCATGGAAGGAAGTTTACCAATGGCAAAAACATACAGAAACCATGCTGAAGCGGCTTTTCCTTGGTTTGTCAGATGCCTTTTCTTTCAAAACAATGTCTTGGTACATGTACATGTAAGTTAGATTCACTGTTACTTCTTTCTATAAAAATAAGCTTTTCTAGGCGTGTCAGGTGCATGGTCTTTAAAAACAATGCCCTGTGATTAAATTGCATAGAGATAATGAACATTAAATGCCCTCCCCATAAAATCTTATGCTTGTGTATTTTTTCATACTCTGTATATTAACAACAACAACAACAAATCCAATTTTTGATACAATGCCCTACATGTATTTCAGTATTTACATATATATGTGTACATGCATGTATGGTCTTACCTGCCCCATCATTGAACATACCTTGGAAAAAGAAACAAAAATAGAGGTATAAGGTGCGTCCTCATCAGCTCAAAGAATAGCCTGCCATTTCCTGAACCTATGAATTAGCCAAATCAGAGAATAGAATCTCGAATGTAGATGGAATTTGGTCACTGTTTCGTTCAAAATATAAGCCACCCCAATCTTGGCAGAATAACTACAGGTGTACCTGCTAATTTGCAAAAAAGCTGGCTTTTTTTGGACACGTCTTAGTCAGCTTGAGCTTCAGGAGCTTGCTTATCAATCCCATCATGCACGTGCGCTAACATTGGGCTATGTATCAGTATGTGTAGCTTGAGCTAGATTGCAATACTGTACGGGGCTTAAGCTGATGAGGACCCACCCACCTACATGTATATACTCATTTCTTTACCAACTTGAAATCTAGGATACTACATACACAGTTGAGTTCATGAACCTGATCAGGTCACCCCATAGACCTGTTCATTTTCGGTGCTGTTTTATATACTAATGTCTAAATGGGGGGCTTCGAGCATGCCTAACATGACTAACATCTCAAGGCACCTGACCCATGGCATAACCCATTGAATCATCTTTTCTTCTTTTTTGGAAGCCCTCCCAGTAATGGCTGACATGAGCTACATGTGTTCTGAAACTGAATTTGTCTATTCCATGGAGCTATACAAGGTGGGTTTTCATCAGCTTGGGCTTGGAAAAGGGCCCACTATTTCAGGATCTAGGGCATCAGCCCGAACTCCGCTGAAGCGTGCAATCATGTCTACATGTACATGTATATCGGCACAAGCTCCGTACATTGCAATGTATGCAATGTACATGTAACCTGATATTGGCGCACGTGCAAGGTAGGATTGATAACAACTCCTGAAGCTCGAGCTGGCAGATACAGGGAATAATTTTCCCGGTATCGCATTCACTTATTCGCAGAATAGCCCGCTATTTTGCAAATTAGCGGGCTATTCTGCAAAGAATTTCAATATTTGGTGGCTAACTTTTTCAGCAAAATGGCGGGCTAATTGCATATTCATTTGAAAATTGCATGTAGCTCGCTGTTCTCTGATCGGGCAAATTCAAGGGATCTGGGGCCCATGGCATAAAACCAAATCAAATGCAACTTGATTTTCAGCCATTCAGAAGCGCCCAGGCATTTAGCACAGGTGCCTTTGATTTTTTTTTAAAATTGCGTTTGATTGCAGTGTTGCATGCAACAGGCCCAGAAAATAGGAGACTATTCTTCCAGCTGCAGCTGATGAGGACAGACCAGGCAGACCCATTGTATGAACTCTTTCATGGCCTCATGCCCCATATGTATGGGGTAGGGTTATTTTGTGTTTGTCCAGTGAGAGGTGCAACTATTATCCAAACCAAATAGACTGTATACCAACCCACCTTCACCTCTGTGAGAGATGCACTGTAATTTGCATACAATAACACTGCTCCTTTGGAAGAGTTGTTGTTTGTTTTGCTTTTTGTCCAAATGTGCAGGGCAGTGTTTAACTTGGGTAGTTGGTCCGGGGTCTCAGGCAAATGTAGCTACATGTAAGTAATACTGAACTGGTGTATTGGTATGCAGTTAAGGTGCTTTCAGACATGATGCGACAGTGTTGTACCACACTGTGGCACCACACTGTTTCGTCTTCACACATGATGAGACTTTGTGTCAGCACATATGCTACTGAACGCGCATTAACGCGTCAATTCTCAATAAGAGAGCATATTGTCAAAACTTGCGCACGCTTGCGCAAGCAATCTCATGGCAACAATTTTTGCGCTAACGTTTTAGAAATTTGATTGGTGCGCATTTTTTGTGTATCTAGGCAGCAAAAAAAAGTGTGTCCTGCCTCGGCGACATATTTTTGTCGCCCTATACCCCATAGGCTTGTACACAAAAAAGTGTGGTGACACAGCGTGCTACCACACTGTCGCATCATGTGTGAAAGCACCTTTATTCATAATTATGGAAACTAGAGTTACATGTACACATGTACAGTGTATTTGTTTGTGATGTATCTACAATGTAGCTGTTTTATAAATGACAATCAATACAGATGAGGAATTTTTACAGCTTGTACGAAAGAAGTAGAAAAGATCAGACCATTGTTTTCCATGTTGTGAATTACAAGGCCTCAGTAAGAACAAGGGCTTGGGAGACAAGGACACTTGAAATCAAAGTCTTGACCCCCCCCCCCCCCAAAAAAAAAAAAAATAAAATAAATAAATGAATAAATAAATAATAGAAATTTTACAGCTTCATGCACTGGAGTCACAATCCAGATTTCAGACCCCAGTGCAAAAGTTAGCAGACCTTATGGAGAATAAAACCAAACTGGGTATAATATATTTAGAGACAATGCAGTGAGCTGAATTTCATACACTTAGGGGTTAGACGAACTGGCATTGGACCAAATGGCAATTTACCTCCGTACATGTTGTAAGGGAGTCAATGGTCTGAAGTTGGCTCATGAACAAGAATCTTCATGTGACGTTATCATATAGGGGGCAGCAGCAGCACCAGAACTGCGGGGGGGGGGGGGGGGGATGACAGATATAAAAATGCTTCAACAGTCACCCTTCCATTTCTCTCTCGCCATCCCTCCCCCCCCCAAAAAAAAACAAACAAACAAACAAACAAACAAACAAACAAGGGGAGGAAAAGGAGAAATGAAAGTCATTTAGAATGATCAGATATTTAACACGAGGGAGATACAATGCAAAATTCAAATTCAAATTCAAGTTCAAAATCAGAACAAAACAGAACAAAACTTAATGTAACAGAAGCATGTTGATACATACATGTGCATGTAAAAAGGCATTGAATTTTGAAGAAAAAAAAAAAAGAAATTTCAACTTTTCAAAATTTTCAGTCTGAAAGTCTGAAAGTATCTGAAAATCCCTGAACTTTTAGAAGAAGCATGGGGAGGACTGGCAAACCTGGATTTGTCCCCCTTCATGTAGCTGCTCCCATTAAAGGCATTGGCTAACTTTGTGAGCAGCTGATTTAAAAAATTCTCAAACTAAGATGAAACATGTGTATGAGTACTTGTATTTATACTCAAAAACCCTGAAACCAACCATAATTTGGAAGGAAAAGCTATAAGTTAGATGCAAACCGTGATTTTATTAGCTTTCGTCTCGAGAGACACTGAACTAAGAGGACCGTTTGCGCGAATTCAAAAATACCGTTACTTGCCTTCCGCCGCGTGATAGTCAATACACACAGTGCGGTCTGTTGAGTCATGTGCGCATGCGCACTCCTTACGTTGGGTCTATGCAACCGACCCTCGTATATTTTTCAAACATTGA
This sequence comes from Echinometra lucunter, assembly GCA_029962745.1. Taxonomy (NCBI): domain Eukaryota; kingdom Metazoa; phylum Echinodermata; class Echinoidea; order Camarodonta; family Echinometridae; genus Echinometra; species Echinometra lucunter. The sequence continues at coordinate 6,376,516 of CM057165.1, forward strand.
TTCACATTTCTAATATTTAAAAATACTTCCTGTGGATATTATGCTCTGAAACTTTCACACTGGTATTTTTACACTATAACCCTAATGTTTATCCCATTTTTAAGTAACAAAATGAGATTTTTTTAAAATCATAACAATGTTAGCCAATGCCTTTAATGTTAAACCCAATCTTGCCTCTACTGACATTTGCATGCACTTCTAGAAATAGCTCTTTCCCAGTAACGTAGGCCCTACTCCTTCCATCTTGGCTGTTGGAATCCAAAACATTTATCCCTGATTCAAACTGCATCAGCTTGTATACCAGTGCACAGTCATGGTATGCAATTAACAATCACTTCATATCTGAAATCGCTGAGCATCAACGACACATCGTTCTTTGGCTGACAAAATGTCAGCTGTGTTGCCGTGTCACGCCTCATCCCCGCCCCGCCCCTACCCTGGCTGCTGCCATTCATTCGGTGTTGGCAGTCTAGTCTACAGACCCAGACTCTGTTTTCACACTGGAGCGTGATATTACGTGTATAAAGCTAATAACCCTTGAGTTGCACCTAACTTTGCCAGTCTCCGGCTACATGTATAGTACAGCATAGTTTGTATAGCTCAGTTAGTCTCAGAGTTCAGATACTCCGATTCATGTTTCGACTGACCAGGGTTTGTGCCCGCAAACTATCAACAGTCTGCCATTCAGATCTACATGTACTTACTACACAGACATCCCCATTTTAGTATTGTTTACATCACCTCGGTTGACCACCCTTTCCACCTCACTTGTTACCATTTATAACCATGGACCCTCTTGTAGTCCCTGCAGGGCAATTGTAAATAAGCCCCTCTTTTGTAGACAGGTACATGTACATGTAAATGGACATAGATGTATGTACAGTGTGTACTGGTATTGAAAATTTGAATCCTCCCCCCCCCCCCACCCCACCCCCCATATAAATTGGGGAAAAATAGAATAAGATGTACCTGTAGCAGAAGATTGAAATGGATATTTAATTGTTTGTTTATTTGGTAGAGACATTTAAGTTCAAATTGAATTGAGAAGGACACAAATGGCGGATTTGGAGGCACAACTGGCCTGTCCCCCTGTTGTTTTGTGAAAGCCAGTTATAGCAAAGTATACACAACCCAGATTGTGCCCCCTTTCCATTTGGAGGTAATGGCCTTCTTTTGTTTTTGTTGTTGTTATCTTTTTGCTTTTGTCAGAGAATTTTGTAGTAAAAGTATGATCATGACCCTAAAGTTGACTAGGTTATACATTGCCAGCATTTGTACAAATATGATAGATATGTAGAAGCAAATGAACATACTCTTCATCTTTTCATCCACAGAATGACAGGGTAGTAGATTTGTTTTGACTTTCCAATGTTGTGCCAAGTTTTCCCTGGCATCCTCGCTCTCAGCAAACAGTATCTGCATGAGTAGGGTGTGCACTTCAGTGACATTCCCAGGTTTTTAGCTTTCGTGCGGGGCTGTCGCCTCGTTCGTATTAACTTTTGGGTCCAGAATAGACCCTCTGTGGCTGCGAATATGAAAGGGAATCACATCATAGAATGTAGGAAATTAACATACATTGTCCATTTATTTGATTTTTTGTTAGTTTACATTTCTTTAGGGGATTTCTACATGTAATTCAGGGAAAAGAAAGTCGAAGGATAACTGATTTCTCTTTCTGCCAGATCCTTTATTTCGTTTACTTTCCCCTCTTGTTCCATAAGTCAAGACTGTTTACTCCCCTTTTTACTATTGATGGTGTCAGTATCTTGAGGAGAGAGTTTGATTTTCTTTCTGACTTTTCAATTACATATGACAAGGACGTGCTTAATGCAATATTTGTTAGTCGTGACTGACTTGTATTTAACCACTTTAAGAACCAAGATGGAACAGCATGTGCGAATCACATGATCGTCACCTGCACATCTCCTACATGTACCGTATGTACAATGTACTTCGGCAAGTTGAATTCCACATCAATACCAATATTGATTTTGGGGGATTATCCGTAGAGGATTATGGGAGAAGAAGTTTATTTTGATTATTTTCAGTAGACCTGAAAAACATGAACAATGACATTAAAAATTATCAAAACCGCACATTAATTGCTGCTAGAATGAATTTGAAATTGTATTACCAGTAAATAACGAAGATTCTGTTATTTAAGCAGAGTTCCAAAAGTGTACATGTGCATTAAATGTGGTGAAAAAGAAAAGAAAAAGCTTGCTTCATTCATTACACTGTATACATGTACATGTATATGTAGTCCATAATGTATTTCACCAAAACAATCAGGGGAGAATGCAAAAATTAGTTATTTTTGTCATAAAATTCAACCTGGTGATGGTTGTTATTGGCAACATTGGTCTTTAATACTAGAAGATGCTCCCAGAACTTCTTTTGTAACAGAAAAAAAACTCAGGATACATTGTATACAGTTAATATCAGGTTTTGTTACAGAATTGTTATACATGTATATTCCTACATTGTAGACAGAGTCTTGTACATCTACCTGTATTATCTAATTTTAGCCCTTGGCTTTCATTCCTTTCTATCTCTACACAGGAACTCAAGAACATGCTATACGATGCCCAGAGAGCAGCTCCAGAAGCAGATGGTAGGTTGTGCCATTTTTTAAGGAAAGAAGAAATATCTGAGCCTCATTAAAATTTATCATGTAACATTATTTTCCTTCCTTTACATATATGTTCAGGTCCCAAAAGTATTAAGTAAATAATTAAAGGAATAAATATATAAATAAATGAATGAATGAATGAATGAATGAATATATGAATAGATAAGTGAGTGAATGAATGAATGAATGAATGAATGAATATATGAATAGATAAGTGAGTGAATGAATAAATAGATAAATATTAAAATAAAATAAATAAATAAATATGTAAATGAATAAATACATGTAAATAAATTAATACATGTAAATAAATAAATTAATTAATCAGTGAATGAATACATAAGATTACTGAATGAATGAATGTATTGATGAATAAATAGATAAATAGATATAATTGAAATATATACAAAATTATTAAATCAACCGCTTAGTAGATAAATTGATTGATTTATGACCACATGCAAATAGATGAATGAATGAATGAATGATTAATTGGATAAATTAATAGATAAATTAATAAATTGATAAAGTAATAAAGGAATAACAAACAAATTTCCAAAGAGGTACAATCCCAATGTTAAACTGGCCAAGAGTAGTGTGATGATATGGCTGGCCAGGCAACCCAATTAAAGCAAGGCTTGGTTTATTTTGTAATTGTTAGACATTAGCCCCAAATCAAGTAAACATATAATATTTGAAATACAGATACACTAAAAATGAAATTGTTTCCAAAAGATGTATTAATGCATGAACAGAATACCTTTAACAATCTCAGGAAATTCGGCAGTTCCTCTGTAGGAAGTGAGAAAGGCGATTAGTAATTCACCTTGGGACAAGTGAAGGGGAGAAAAGATATATCGAGATGGAGGGAGGGGGGAAGGAGCAGGAATCAAGCTACATGTAGCAGACACACTCATGTTATATAAAAGTATTCCTGGGCACTGTTTAATGAAAGTTGTCAGCACTGGCAGTTGTCAGTCTCTTACAGTTACCATAGTAACAGTCAGTGACTAACAGTTACCAAAGTAACAGTCAGTGATCAGTGCTTCTCAGCCAATCAAAACCAAGGATTTTACTGAAATTGTCAGTGACTGACAGCTTTCATGAAATGGTCCCCTGTTCTGCCAAAGAGAACTGAAATATAGTAATTCATGTTGTGATTTCAATGGATGTATTCATATACCTTTTTTTTTTTTTGGCGGGGGGGGGGGGGGCTCTCCTCCTTTTGCAGGGCTCGACACTAACAAGTGCCCTTCACACTAGAGCCGGGGGGGGGGGGGGGGAGAGGTATGTCTCATTGAGCCCTTTACATCATCCACGTACATGAAAACGCGTACAAAGGGTACTTTTTTCAACATGATCAGGCACATAACACGTTTAGGGTATCACAGCAAAAACCTGGAAAAAGGGTATCAAATTCAGAGGTGATGAGGCAGTCCTAGAAGAAAATACTTGTTAAAGTGATTACACAATGGTAATTTTTTTTAAAAATATATAATCGAGAATAGAATCATAAGAAGAATAATATTAAAAATATGATGATTTTCAATCGAAATCAATGTATTTTGGCTAATTTTCTCATAAAAAGTCAAGAGCTGACCCAAAAATTTGAGTATGAGTTATGACGTCAAAGTGGGTACCCAGCTTCGGGCATTGCAGTTGTGCTGCGCGCTAGACTGTATGATATGTATTATACCTTGCGCGCATTTTGCTAGAAGTGCGCGACAAGGTACCCACTTTGACGTCATTTTGACGTCAAAGTGGGTACCCAATTGAAACTGGGTCACAGCTGAGGGGTCAAAAATATCCTGAAATCTTACCACATTTGGGGGTTTCCTTGGCAACACGACTTAAAAAAATTTTTTAGGCAGATGATTTTCTGCTCATAAAATAATGCTCTTTTAAATGAACTAACATTGTTTCAGCATTGGGTACTCCCTTTAAGGGTATAAAAGTCAGAGATGTTAGACAGGTTTCTCTGTTTAGGGTATCAAAATCACTAAAAAAACCTCAAAGTCCCTCCTAAAGCTTCATCAGAAAAATCTGTCATCTTTGTTCTGTTGCATAAAATGATTGTCCAAGATCTAGCAAAGTCATATCATAATTAGTTAATGGAAAAACCTCATCCTATGCTCTTTACCCTGTTTGAAAAGAAGTACAGTAGTAGTCATAGTAAGTTGGAAAGTACACAATAGCTCCACTTTATTAGTACATTGTAGTTCATAATGAGCCTGTTTACAAAGTGGTTCAGAAGTGAAATGAAATAAATAAAATGTCTTGTATCATTCCCAATTTCTTTCTTCCTCTTTTCAGTCTCTGGGGAGGCTCAGGTGGATCGGCACTTTGTCCAATTTGAGGAGAAATTCTTCCAGTTTTGTGAGAAAGAGCTCTCCAAAATCAATACCTTTTTCTCAGGTGAGTGACACGGTTACAGTTGCTCCAGTACCAAAGGGATCTTTAGACCAGACTGTGTCTGTTCCATTGACCTCGTCTAGAGTTCACTGCATTCTTTTTCTTTATGGTCCTATTATAAATCTTACGTTGTCATAGCTCTTACAATGAGAGTTTGTTTTGAACAAGGTCCCATGTCTTCCTGCACAGGGCCCTGTTTCATAAAACTTGCTACCAGTAACAACTGCCACATTTCTATGACAAATTTGCTCTCAGCCAGTCATGGTGCAAGGATTTCAGTAGCTTATAACAGTTATTGCAACTTGTTATTGATAACAAGTTTTATGAATCTGGGGCTAACCCTGTTCACATTTAAAGCAGCAAACCACTGCAATAAACCCCTGCAGTTTTTTTGCATTTAAATGAATGGTACAGGTAACCGGGCATATTGGCTCAATTGATAGAGCGTCCTCATGAACGGGAGGTCGTAGGTTCGATCCCCGGCTGAGTCATACCAAAGACTTACAAAAATGGGACCTTCTGCCTTCTAGCCAGGTGCTCGGCATACAAGAATGGAGAAGGGTAATAATAACAAATTATGTTATGCAGGGCCCACTTGAAGATTAGCTGATAGCTAAAGTGGTTACCCTGGATAAAGTAGGACTATTATTATTATTATTATTATTATTATTATCATGAGCTGGCACAAAAAACCCACTAAGGCAAGAGGCACATTTCTAGCCTTCTGGTAGGAAAATGATGCGGACCAATCAAATTCCTGTGAAATTAGCACAAATTATGACGTCAAAAGTTTGTTCGCGCAACTTTTGGCAAAACTCTCTTTCATGTGCAGTTGACACGTTAATGCACGTCTCATTGTCTTTGGCGGATTGCAGCTGGATATTAATGAGCTGTACATGTAAAGTAACTTTGAAATGTCTATTGCAAAATGAGTCGAAACCGTTAGTGGAAAGCATTAGTTTCTAATAATATGGGTCGTGACATGTCCTAATGCACCAGACCATGGTTGTTTTTGCTTCTTTACACAGATTTATGTTCAAAGTACAATGTACATAACTTTTGTTTTCCTGTCTGGGTCAAGAGTTATTTCTGCCACTTGAGTGATCAAAGTATTTGATTTTTTTTTGACAACAGGGAAAGATAAAAGACCAATATTTTACTAAAAAGATTAAACAAGTTTTTGTTTTCATAAGGGGATAGATGAGGTTACAGAGTTTAAAGGTGTCATGTCCTCGTCAACCCTGCATATATTTTGGGGTATAGAAGATGGGGGGGGGGGGGCTTAATCACAGAAAGTTTCAGTAAAATTTGGGAAAGATGAAGAGAAAGTTATGAATTTTAAAAAGTTGATATAATATGTGCATTCAGAAATCTCACCATTTTTTTTTTCTCTTTTGTCTGGCTTGTTTGTTGCTCTTACTGATCTCTGATATTTCTTCCTTCTATGTGTACATTACCCAAACCAAGTTTCTATGAATAACGGTTGTTAATTTTCCTTTAACCACAATTACCTCTAATTGTTGAGCATTAATATGAACCACCCACAGTATATCATAATAGGTAAATTAACAAAGCTTGTTTGCTACCATAGTAACATAATAAGGGTTAAATTACATTGTGCACTTAATTTGTCCAGGGATTTGGTAACACATTGTCTAAGCACATGCTGTTAGCACTTTGAGGGTCTCATGTTATTTGATTACTCTGTGTATTTGGGAAGAACAAATGGTTTAGAAGTTCAAATGTGAGGCAGGGAGGAAAAGATTCCTTTAAATTATTGCATTAGGAAATTATTGCATTAGGAAATGTCAGATGTAAGGCTACAAGTACTGTCCTATACCAACAAGCCAAGCATCTTTCGGGTACACAGTGGCGAATCCAGGCGGGTGTGTATTAGAGGCACACACCCCCTCTATTTTTGAGACTCACGCATCAAACATACATGTTAATATAACTATAGCGAAGAAAATTGTTGTCTGTGTGCCCCCTCTGTTTTCAAACTTGCTGTTTGCGCCCCCTCTATTTCCAAATGCTGGATCCGTGGCTGGGTACATACAGGACATGTATGTGTTGCAAAATAAAGCATAAAGGCTCTCTCCCATTCTGCCATTTAACGATTCCGTCTGAGAAACGAACGCAAATGTTTATTGGACTTTTTAAAATTCGTTCTTCAGCTGGTTTACAGACGCATCTAGACGTTGGCAGACGGCGCTAGTTCATTGCCACAATTTTTTTGTTTTGCCTCCGTCTGACATCTAACATAAATATTTAGACGTAGGCAAACGGAATCGTTAAACGGTAGTATGGGATAGGGCCTTGATATACTCAAGTCCTTGTTGACCCTGTGGATAAGGATAACAATAAATGTGGTCAGACCCTGCAAATTTTTGTGAAAGTAATTGTTGGCTGTGAAATCATATTGGTTTTGCATGCACGTGTGCAGGCCTGTTTGACTTTATGTTGCTGACCCAACATCAAAAATATTTTTGCCTTTTATCTGTTTAATATTCAACTTGAAGAAGAAAAAAAAAACTTCGCAGCATCTTAGTTTAGTTCCGTCTTTTGTACAGACCAGCTGAAAGTGAAGAAATCTTTAAATAAGTTTTTGATGGCCTACAAAAAACCTGGAAGATTTGGGCATTGTACAAGTACATGTATCTGAGGTTCCATGACATTTGCCCTGACGACAATTGCTCCCATGGAAAATATGCATGTTGAGTAAAACATAAAACCTAACCCCAAACCTAACATGAACCTTGATCCTCATCCTCACGTTATTCTGAACCAAAACCTCTATCAAAACCCTAACCCTAACCCCATGTCTTCAGAGATATCTTAAGACAGGAGCATTTATGGCAGGAGCAAATGTCGTGTAACCGTATCTGATGATTATGTTATGTTTGCAAGCCCTTTTTATAGAGCTGTGACTAAAGAGGTACATGTATGTATTTAATCATTCTTTTGATGTCAATTTGTGTTCACAAAATCATACCCTGGTATCGGTTTGTGATAACAGATGACCCTGTCCTTTTAATAGTTTTGCAGCGACATGCAGAGGACAGTAACCTTTCTTCTGTGTTTGTTTAAGTGACAGATGATATCTTGGAAAGAATGGAAGGAAATAAATGGCAGTTATGCAAGCCGTCGTTAGACACTTATCGCACCAAGAACCTGACACATTAGTTGAAATTGCCCAGCAGCGTTGCGATGCCGTTTTTTTTTCTTTTTTTAGTCTACAGGAGAGGAAGGTGGAAAGGGCAGGCAAAAAGCTTTCCGGGTAAAATGATGACAATTAGAGAGTTTCCTCCTTTTGTCTCATACAGCTTGCTTAATGACATATTTTGGTTGAGTTTTGGAGTGAAGTCCACGTGATCACCACATGCACCTGTATAGTAAATCCTATAGAGACTGATTTAACCCATAGCATATACATTTTTCTGAAGGGCTGAATTATTCAGCTTTCCCTCCTCAAATCGGCAACAGTTTTTTTCACTTTCAACTCTTAAATGGTTGGAAAAAGTAAAAATGCACATAACATGAAACAATGTGAATGAAAATTGCAAAATTTAATATAGAGATTACAGTTTTGTTAGCAAAATAGTGATTATACATGTACATGTCTTTCACTTCATTGCCAATTTAGAGAGTTTAATGATTAGCTCAATTCGAATTGTTATAACCTACTGAATTAAAAAATGACTCCAATTTTTCTGTGAGTTTATAGCTCTTACTGCTTCTGTATGCTGTGTAATTCCTAGCATTCTGGATCGATAACTATTGCAAAAGTGTCACTTAAAGACGCTCAATCGTGAGCTTTCATGGGGAATTTGACACCATGGGTGCTTATCCAGTAATAGGTGTTGTCCATCACTATGAGTTTTATGACCATTATGCAATGCTCTATATTCCACCCTTTGCCCCACATGGCAAAGTCGTTATCTCACTTTCCCTGGCCCGAGAATGCCCGAAGCAGGCCGAAGAATGTTTGAGGTGGGACAGCTTGTTTTGCTGTGCTCCAGAAATGTAGCTCTATTACAGGTATTTCCAGTGCTTTTCACAAAGTCTGGTGTCAGCAAATTATGATCCACTCCCCATGAAAGCCCACGGCTGAATGTCTTTAAAGGAGACACTGTACTGTTGTGGGTTAACTCAAAGGTGTAGCAGGGCAGATTTTAAAAAAAATCATCTTTTTTTCCTCAGTTTTTCACCTATTAGTCTTGTTTTCCATTCCTCATATTTTGGGAAAAATAAAACTCTATGTTACATGAGCCTTTGTGAATGAAAGGTAAACCTCGGTGTAGTGGTCTACATGTACATGTACCTGCACACCCCCAATTAGTCACATCGGAAGGAGAGACCCAAGGGTTACAGTGATTCAGTTCGCTGTTCCCCTCCCAGGGACAGTCGACGCCAAACAAATAATAACAAATAATAACGATTTAACCCATCAAGCACAATTTGATTTTGATATAACACACATTTCCATAGACCCCAGCCAGAGTTATCTCAGGCATAGTATACAATGGGTTAATAGGAATTTGCCGCGTTGTGTATTGGGAATAGTGGATGCATAAATTTGCACTGTGTTGACAGTTAGAGATGTTTTTTATGTTTTGAAACATAAAATCATTCTTGTGACACAATGTTCAGTATGTACATTAGAAATGTATTCATTATGTTTATAATTTTTTCTTTCTCTTTTCTGCTCATCTGTCATCTGTAATTCCTAGTGTTCTGGATGAAAAGATCTTAAAATGTCTGTAAAAAGGATGTGGAAAGAAGAAAATTAACTAGATAGAGGAAATATAGCAAATTTTGGGATGGGGCAGAGTCAAATTGCTGTACACATACACGTACACAAACACACACACACCAATGCGCAAGTGAGAACACATGCAAAGCGTGGATTTCTAGGGTCAAGGCATACTTGTAAAATGCATGACATTAATGTTGTCAGAGTCAGGGAAGAAAGGCCGAAAAATAGGGATAAAAGGTATATTTTCCTTATCGTTTAACCGTTTGAGAGTTAACACTTGTGAAACTCTTCAAGAGAGGACTTCAGAAAGAAAGTACAAAAAGAAAAGAAAAACATTTGAAAGTAGATTTGAAGATTTTTTTTTTTTTGGGGGGGGGGGGAGGGCAATTATTGACAAGGTAGTCAGCATCTGCTTAGAGCAAATTTGTGGCTGCATAAGAGGAAAATGTGCTGTACCAGAACTACCAAAATACTCTGCAAATTGGATAAAGTTTGATTACATTGTACATAGAGTACATGTGTCTTTGCATATAATTGCTCTTCAAAAATCCTGATTTTATGAGGAGTTCATGATACAGACTCTGTCAGATAACTTACCGGTACATTGTATTACAAAGGTTGAGCTGCCTGAAGGTGATTCTCATTATTGGGTGTTTTGGTAAGGAAGTCACTATCTTATAGACGTGATTATGGCAAGGGAAGTGGAAGTGTATTAGGTCAAAATAGTTCTGTCTTTATGGCATTGTCAATCTTAGCCCTTCCTTCCACATATACATACAACTGTAGCTTGTTATATCTTGTTTTATGTACTTTAGAATTAAGGGGTCCAAGCAAATTTGTAATTAATGTAAATTTGGATAAATTCCCCAATATCCATTCAGCAGTGGGGAGTCTGGGACTCACTAACTTTTTTGGTAGGCCTCGGTTGAAATTACTGCATTAGCTGTGCTTTCATCCACACATGTGTTAAGTTCATCTCCTTCTGCTACAGGAAAGAGTTGAACCCATTGTTTTGGGTTGGCTTAATGTGAACTCTTAGAGAATTAAGCCCAAAGGGTTCTGGAAACTTACAAATTAAATATATATTTATTTGAACTCTGCACATATTAAGTTTAACTTTGATTATTAATGCTTTACGCATACATGTAAAAGAAATTTTTCTGATTCTTCTTATGAAAAGTCATGGAAGAATTTTAATTTCTCATTTAAGAAAAAAAGAGAAATAAAACAACAAATTACACTCTTTGGCCCATCAAGTTTTTGCTGCCATTTTGAACTTAGACATTTATACAGGTTCTACATGTTGTACATGTACAACTGAAGTGACATTTATTAGAAATTACCGATGCAACTTTAAGTGTATAATGAAAACTTCATAATTCTCTTTCCTGAAAGTAGTAATTTCTCTCATATCTTCTGTTGGATAAGCTTGCCTGTTCCACTAGATTGATAACTGACTGATATTATCTTCATATCATATTGTTCACTGAAAGGGCAGCATCATGACTGAATCGAATGACTAGGATAATATCACATTGCACTTAACTTTGATCAGTATTGGGAGATATCAGAATCCTGGAAATGTATTTCTTTTCCATGTTGTCATGTATCTATCCAACGAAAGAGATCAAAAGCAACACCACTACTGTAAACGCTGTTATTTTCGTGTGATTAATTTTTCGTGCTGAGTGACCCCAAAACATATTCGCGGGTTCTTGAATTCGCGCTGCAGAATTGTTCACTTGCAAAACTAAGGCGCAACTGCAAGATTTGATTTCATATTTCAATGCATGACAAGTATTTTTCTGCCCTAGCTATAACTTTAGCTCTAAAATGGTCACTTTAGGCACACAACTGTTCACAGCAGTGCCGCTCCATTTAATGCTTCACACACACGCAGGGTCATTCAGATGCATACCACGGACACAACTACTAGTACCGTACACACACACTCTCTAAAAATCAGCTGTCCAGAGCATGCGTTCAAAACATTTAAGCATAAGAACAAATCATGCTCATATTTCGCATGTTCTAGAATTCGCACCAGCCGAAAATAGCGCGAAATCCATGAAAATTAATGTGCCGCAAATATTTCTGCTTTTACAGTATTATATTTAGAAAAAAAAATAGAAAAGATATTTTAGAAAAGATATTTCTTTATTATCATTATGAAGCACAGAGAACGATTGTATATTTTGCAGAAAAAGCAGCAGAGGCATCCCGCAACTTTGCCCAGTTATGCGACGAGCTACGACAGGTGGACAACAAACCCAATGCAAAGGACTTGCGACGGAACTCCCTCCGCCGGCGGAGCTCGTTCTTCATCCCAGAGCCACTGGACAGTGAAACCAGGGTCATCAAGTCGCATAAGCGCAAGATAGCCGATCTGAAGCTGGCTTTCACAGAGTTCTATCTTAGCCTTATTCTCCTGCAGAACTACCAGGTGAGATATTGTTTGAACTTATTCAGATGCACATGCCTTAATTTTTGAGGGGGAAATAGAGTTGGCTTGGTGTCTTTCTTTATCCTGGCACCTTTCTCCCAGAAAGGCACAGAAAGAGTTTATCTTTCCTACCCAACCTGGAAACTTCATTGATATTGATTTTGTGCCAAATTCAGCTCCGGAGGCTTGAAGTTCCTAATTACCCTATCAAAGATCTCCTTTTCCATAGCACGTACAGAAGTGCTATTTCCCTGGTTAATACAACAGTATATATTGTAGAATTTTTTATGAACACTTTCATAGTATCACAAGTATAGGCAGAGTATTCCCTTTAGTGTGCTACACCCTTGGTACTTATATCAAGCATAGAGGACTTCAGAAAAAAATAGAATTCAATTCAAATTTTATTCATCCAAATCCTAAAGGAAACATGGAAATTTGGTTTGGTCACACAATGTGAAAAATACTCAGTACATACATCTAAAAAGTTGATATGTATCTGAAAATGAGATGCATGGGCTCTGCTCAGTCATTCACAATTAACAAAATTGGTTGCATGATGCAAAAATGAGATGCACAGAAATTAACTGTAAGTTATAGAAAAGCGCTTCATGAAACATGGTTTAAAAGTGTGAGAATCTAAGTCGTTGCATTGATTTAAAAGAAACCATCTAAATAAAAAGTAGACAAATAGAACATTTTTCATATTCTTATCTTGCACATTTAGAAAAAAAGGGAATATGGTAGAATGAACATTGAAAAATATTACATTATAATTGTAGTATTGTAAAGGATGTGAATTTTTCTCAACAGAGTTGCTAACATGGGTATTATAAATTTACCAATCCACATTTTCAAACTCCAAGCTTGTGTTGGTTTTTCCAAGCCACCATCCTGCAATGCCATGATGCCAAATTTTAATTTATTAGGATAAAGAAATGTACCTGTGCTTACTTTTAAGCCTGCAGAATAGCTTTTCTCCTCACTAACCAACTTTTTTTTAGGATTCCATAAAGCCATATTTCTTTGAATTTGAGCCACTGTATTGTTTTTCTGCCAGAGAATCATTTTTTTTTCAATAAACCAAAGTGACCATCAATCTCTCTTCTGTGTTTTTCACGCAGGATCTCAACTTCACAGGTTTCCGCAAGATCCTCAAGAAACATGACAAGATGCTGAAGAACAAGAGTGGGGAGAACTTCCATCTCAACAGGGTGCAGCACTCGCCATTCCACACTGCCAAACAGATCAATAATATCATCTATGAAACAGAGGTACCTGAATATTCCTCCTCCTTTGTTTGACCTAATTATAAAGTTCACACTCAAAGCAACTTTCCTTGAGCCAGCTCAAACACTACACATACATATAGGTAATTTTTCCTGAAGAAGTTATCATTATCATAATGACCTTTTCAAAGTTCAACTCAGACTCGACTTAAATCATGCTTACATATAGCTCAACTCCAGTTCAACTCAATTCAGACTCACCTCAACTCAGAGAGCACAGCCAAGCATAACAACCTTATGAAGTAGAGGTACATGTCCATATATTTGCTCTTTCACTATGAGATCAATCATCTTAGAACTTGCACATTAATTTGGAAAACATGAAACTCAGTCTTGAGTCTTGAATTTAAACTCAAACCCAAACTCATCTCAACAACATCATGTAACATTTTAAGAATATCACATATCAAACCAAACTCAGTGCAAACATCTTCATGAAACACATCAAGAATATCATATAAAAAACAGAGATATTTTCCTTTCTAGGAGATCATTCATCTCAAGCTAATTTTTACCATTTTGACCATATCATACTCAAGTATGTACTCAAACTCACGCTCATACTCAAAGATAGCCCAAGTCAACTCAAAATCAGACTCAGCTCAGACTGGACTGAATACTCAAACAAATTGATATCATCTACATGTATTAAATCAACGAAGGTACTTGTCTATGCATACTCCTTTCCTTAGAGCCAGTTATCTTAAACTCAATTTATTATGATTGTGCCATTACGAACTAAAATTCAAGCGCAACTCAATTCACTCTCAAATAGCTCTGCTAATAAATCGTCTCCGAAACAGAAATAAATTTACATATGTACATGTATGTTCCTCTGTGATACCAATCACCTCAAAACTTATTATCATTTTGACATATTTATGTCTGAGGGAAAGAGAATTCCCCATCCTTAGCTGGAAATTGACCAGGGGGAAGTTTCATAAAGTTACGCATGACTTTACAAACTACTTGGCTATAGCAAGCCAAATGAGATTTTTAATCATAAATCGCATCAGCTAAAGGTGAAATATTCAAACGTAGATTAACCTTACTCTTGTTTACAAACATTTTTATTGCGAAGCATATTTTCTGCCCAAATTTAATTGAGATTATGGGAAATGCAGTCACACTTGGTTAAAATGTGAGGAAAACTTTGGACATCCCATCTGGCACTTCATACACAAGTCGTTCGTAAAGTCATGTGGAACTTTACAAACAGCTTTATGAAACATCCCTTAGGGTCACAAAGCGTAACTTGATATTTGTGATTAATTGATCACTTTGTGCCTTGTCTGATTGATTGCAAAACTCAATCATACAAGCAATTGCTAGGGCTTCTTATTCTTGATGTCATTGTTGGTGTAGCTGACTCTCTTTGTCATAATTGCGACAGTACGGTACCACATATTAAGGTTTGCGAGGGGGTGGATCCATTATTGCTCTGCTATATGATTTACAATTTGCTGTGAGGACCTATGGTACTCAAAATTTTATTGCTGTTTTTAGTACAACATAAATGTGTGGAAATAAATGCATAATGTTTCCTGCAGTTGATTTACAATGCACTGAATGAACATGTTACTCACTGAATTTTACCTTTTGTTGTTGTTGTTGCTTTGTTTTCCCAGACTTTGTACATCAATGAACTGGAGGCAGGAAACAGGCAGAAAGCAATGAGCAAACTAAGAGTACCCCCACTTGGAGCAAAGGTGAAGGATTTATTATTTTAAAAGATTTTAACAAAAAATCATCAGAATGTACATTTAGCTATATTTATAGCTACATGTACAGTGTGTTTCATGAAAAAGCAAACCCATTTTTTCCCACCAGTCTCTTGTCGAATAAACATTTTTGAAAACATATTAAAATGCATCATAAGAAAGGCAATTTCTTCTTTAGTTTGACACCACATTTGTGAGGATGAAGCTACATGTAGGGACAAATGAATTATAGCAATTTTAAACTAGCAATGCCGAAAGTGATTCACGCAAAATGAACGGCCTTTCACTGATCCTCCCTTGGCTTCCATTTGCATGGACAGTCAAAGGAGGGGGTCATATGGAAGAACTTTAGGGATAATTATGGACCTGTATCTGATTTCAAAATTGCAAAAATGTTGACTGATGAGTATATCATGAAAGATCACCTATCTTTGTTTTTGTTTTTGTCTTCATCTTCGTTAAAATTTGTTGTATTGTAATTTGATCTTAATTATGTATACATGACTGCTGTCTACAAACTACTTTTACATGTAACATTACTCAATTATTTATACTGTGCATAATTTATGCATGTCATTATCAAAATATATTTGGCATCATAAAGTGAAAGAGGAAGAAATGATCTGTGACATGCACCATACAAACATATTAGGAAATGATCATTTTTGCGAGCAACTGATGGGAAAATTTAGGTTTTCTTTTTAATGAAACACACTCGTCAGACTTGTTGATGCACACTGTACATGTAGGTGGTCTGTTTGGGGGCTCAGAGCCATGAAATGATATTTTTATCATCAGTTCATGTTCCCCATAAAGTAAATTATGAGATTTTATTTCTTCTATCCACTCTAGCTTATTAATGTCATGCTAGAATGATTTTAGATGCAATCCATATGTCTTTTTCTCAATCCATAAATTATATTTGATATATAAGATCTTAACTCTGGTCTACAAGTTTGTCAACAATCAAGCCCCTGTCTACTTAGCTGATGTACTCCATGTGCACACATCCTCGTACAATACACGATCGTTCCCTCGTAGTGCGCTTACTGTCTCTTGTACCGGTAAAACGAATGTTTCTTTGATTGAAAAAGCGTTTTATTGATAAAAGTTATTTATTTTACCTGTAATAATAATGATTATGGTATTAATGTAAATGTATGAAGAATACAACGAGTGCTCATGTTGCCACCAGGATTGTCATACAAAGTAGTTCCCCTCACTTTAGCCAAGTTGCTCTAGAAACTGGAAGCTTTTAAAGAAATTTCTCCCAACCAAGTACCTCTGTACTGCACCCTGGTTAAGAGGGGCAAATTCAGATTCATGCCCTAATGAAGGAGATTGATTCAGGAGTTCAGATTCCAGCATGAATTGAAAAAAAAAAAATGTTTTCCAGTGACATTTCTACTAGCTTACAAAACCTCCTCAGTAAATATGTAAAAAATTGTGAACTATTGATAAAGTCAAGAAAATGGGAAAGAGTATAAAATGAGTGTTTAAAGATAAGATTCAGGGAAAAAATTAATATTTTTTTTTCCGGGGCTACTTTTTGAGGCCATCCGCCTGTATTTTCTACATTGTATTACAGTTTACATTGGACCCTATGAGAATTTCAGGGGCTCTTTTTTAGTTTTCCAGGGCTCTTTTTGGCGTTTCGGGGGCGAATTCGCCCCGAGCCCCCGTGTATTTTTTTTCCTGATAAGATTAGGCTTAGGTTAGCGTTAGGTAAGAATGCCCCAAGAGTTCTACCAAGAATTTAACCTGGTTTGAATTTCCACTTGAAGACTGATTTCATGAGTTTCTTTTCCCCAACTAGAACATCAACTGGACAACATTCCGAGTGGGTCTTTTCTTGGGCATCTTTACTGTTCTCTGCTTTGTTGCTGCAATAGCTGGTAAGTTAACAACCACTCATCACATTTGCCTTAAATGATACAAATTTTAATTTTAACAGTTGTATAAATCCTCTTTGCAATCATTACAGCAGTTAGGATGCATGCATAGATCTAGAATTGCAGGTGAAGTGAGGGCAGTAACAAAGATTGCTTAAAAAAAAAAAAAAAGATTGTGGGTTCGAGTCCACCCTGGGTGGATGACTGAAGCCTGTTTTGTTTCAGTGGAAAACACTCTGTCCCTCGGATAGGACATTAGATGGAGGTCCCGTGCAGAGGAGAGTCACTACCTCTGCACGTTAAGAACCCACTGCAATATTCAAAGAAGTATAGGGGGAAACCCCGGTGTAGTGGTACACCTGCACATCCCAGTAAGTTATCGGGAGGAGAGACGCAAGGGTCACAGTGATGAAGTTCGCTTTTTCCCTCCCAGGCCCAGGTGATGCTAAATACTTGATAATAAAAGTTCAGGCCCAACTGTAAGTACATATAAAGTGGATTAATTGCTGGCTGTGAGCATGATATGATGAAAGAAAAAGACAGATAGTAATAATGTAATGTTTTATGACTGCAAATATACAAATTGTTATGATTATTACATTTATGACAAAAGCTAATATTGATTGTGAAAACAAAGCCTGGTTTGCACAAGGAGGTAGACTACCTCATGAATATGTGCTGTAAAGTAAAACAATATAGACGTGGGGGACGTTTCATAAAGCTGTTCGTAAAGTTATGAATGACTTTAGGAGCGACTTGAATATGGCAGGCTAAATGGGATTTTCAGTTATTATAAATCGCGTCAGCTAAAGGTGAAATATGCAGACAAAGATTAACATTATTATTGTTTCCAAACATTTTTATTGCGAAGTATATTTTTTGCCACAATTTAATCAAGATTATGGAAAATGCAGTCACACTTTGTTGAAGCGTCAGGAAACCTTTGGGCATCCCATTTGGCTTGCCATATTCCAGTCATTCGTTACTTTACGAGCAGCTTTATGAAACGCCCCCCTGTGCATGTGAGCATCATGCATAGGGCATTTCAGTTATCTTTATCCTTATAATACTTTAACCCGTTGAACAGTTAAGCCCAAGATAACTCAGGTAAGAGTCTGTGGAAAATGAAGTCTAATCGTACTCAACAGGTTAAAGATGAGTAAATATGTATGCAAGGCGTTTGTTCACGTGCATCTACATGTATTTATATATTGGTTTGCTTCTTTTTGCCATTTATTTGCAAATAGTTTTTTGCCTCTTTTTTTTTTCACTTTGTAGGGTGGTTTACCTTATCTTGTTAAAGAGAGGCTTATAAATGATGTCTGTAATGATAATAAAATAATTCTTGTGGAACACATTGATCAGAAATTCTGATTGTACTAAAGAGTTTTATGAATCCATTTACCAGTTAGCAAAACCTAGGATAACTCCAGCTAGGGTCCATGGAAAATGTGTGTTATACTGAAATCAAATCGTGCTCAGCACGTTAAATGATGTATTTGATATTATAATGTGCATGGAAAATGATATTTGATGATGCTTCAGGCATTCTTATGGAAAGTAGCATAGAACAAGATACCAGCTGTCAGAACTATTATCTTATTATTTTCTTTACATTATAGCAACTTCAGTTGCAAATGTCTCAAATGTACAAAAATGGGTACATAATAATAATAATAACAATACGTAACATTTATATAGCGCTTAATACAAATGTTTCTAAGCGCTGCATATTATTACCCCGGCTTTAGCACGGCTACCCTGATCAGGCGCTCGAGCATTCAAGGAATTTCTTCCTACCCGGTACCCATTTACTACACCTGGGTGGAGAGTGACAAATGTAGATAAACGTCTTGCCAAAGGACGCGAGTGCTGCGGTGGGATTTGAACCCTGGACCCTGTGGTTCAAAGTCCGGAGACTTATCCACTGATCCACAACACCTCTACATCAGTTTATCAAATCAAATTCTTCATTTCTTTTCAGGTCTCCTGATAGAGAGTAAAGTGGACAACATGCCGGCTGTCAGGATGTACCGTGGTATGTTCCTCATCATCCTCATGATCTTTCTTCTTGGTATCAACACCTACGGCTGGAGGAAAGTTGGTGTTAACCACGTGCTCATCTTCGAGTTGGACCCAAGGAACAATCTCTCACATGAACAGCTTCTAGAAGTAAGAAATCTATTATTTCATTGCCTCCCATCCCTGTATGTGTGTGTGTGTGTGTGTAAATTGGGTTTTTACAGACATGCATCAATCAGATTTGATTATTTATGTCTGGGACAGACCTTTAACCTCACCACCGACCTCTAATGTCCCCTTTTCCTTTCTTCTTTTATGTTCAATCATTAGTTTCAGATGAGCATATTTGGCAGTTGCATTTTGTTCTCCTTTATTCTCCCTTATTCTCTTTTGCACTATTTCCTTGTTGATTTGTTTGGTTATGATCTTGCTCAAACAAGCATTTTAGGATTTACCGTGACTTAAATGAAGATGTATTTTAAAAAGTTAAGCGATTCCCGAAAAGCCTCTTCTTTCCCTTTATGAAAAACTATTTGCATTGCAGTAGATCCCCCTCACCACAATGTTTGGTAATCTTTTTTCATGTTACCCTTGTGTGGCCTTTGTCAGTAAGTGTCATTGTATCTTGCTCAAGTGTATAATTTTCAAAAAGGACTCATTGTTTCATTGGCATTTGAACTGTCACAAACAGTTTGATATTTCATTCATGAGTGGGTGCATTAATCTTTCAACCCAACAATACAAACACAATTCAAGGAAAATTTTTGATTACTTGGTTTGCTTTTCGAAGACGCGGTGTCTAGCAGGGCAGAGTTCATTTATAGTGCTAAGACAGTCGAGGCTCTAATGATTGTAGTGACTAGAGTCAGGTAAAGACATTGTCATCTTTATCTCTTCCTGACAGTTCAGTTTGAATTGGTGTTCGTGATAAATGATATATGATGCGATGTCATCTGTAGAGCTATAAATAGTTCAGACTTTCATGATTTTAAAGACATTGAGTCAAAGTAATAAAGAAATGCAGCATGACCATGTTTCTTTCTTCCCCATAAATTAATTTATAGAGGTGTCTGTGATGATGATTTATGAATTTAACTGATAGTTAATATTTTACCATGACCACGTTTGTCTCTTCTCTATAAATCAATTTGTAGAGGTGTTTGTGACAGATGATTTATGATATTACATGTAGCTAATTATTTTTTTTACAGTAGTTATAAAAAGCAGGTATATAGATTGTAGTTTAGCAACCAGGGATACACAGATCCTCGTGCATCAAAAGGTGCGCTTAAATGTAACATCAAATAGTGTAGTCATCTAAACTTACGTATAATTCTGACTGTGTGAAATGAAGTTGTTTATATTAAAGCAATGTTTTATACAAGAGGCTGTGTAGCTCCTTTGCAAAAGACTTGGCACTAGCGCATGTAATAGTTAGGTATCCGGTCCCTCTTGATTAAGCCACTGCCGTATTATTGAGTTAACCCATTCGTGACAGGAATTATTTAAAGCCTAATTTGATCAGCTTTTATTCCTCAAATTGGCAACACCAACATTTTTCATAAAACGTCATGTATCTGAAATGAATATAAATTGACAGAAATTATGATGAGAAGTCAAAAAGTTGCCAATTTGCAAGGGGAAAATGGTGATTTTTAAACTTTCTATCACATTGCCAATTTAAGAATTTTAATGCTTATTTTCCTTTTTAAAAATTTTCAGCATCAAACAACGAATATTGACGCAAGCAAAATGGGCACAGTTTGTGTAGAATTTTTAGCTCTTTCTGCTCATGTATTTGGTATGATTTTTAGGGCTTTGCATCAAAAGATATTAGGCCGAACCACATAATGTGGACCCTCTGTCATGAATGGGTTAATGGGAGCAGCTACATGAAGGGGGGTAAATCCAGGTTTGCCAGTACTCCCCATGCTTCTTCTAAAAGTTCAGGGATTTTCAGATACTTTCAGACTTTCAGACTTTCAGACTGGAAATTTTGAAAAGTTGAGATTCTCAATTATACCTGTCAGTCATATGGCTGTTAGCACATCCATTGTATAATCATATTGACTAATGGGATAAAGCAATGAGATATAATTGTTCAAACAATTCATTGGACTTTGATTTGCTGAAGAAATTTTATATAGCCTTGGTGATTGACAGGTGTCAATCATATTCGGTGTGTCAATATACATGTAGCAGGTCGTTCACCGTACATGTTATTGTTCTTCTTTGTGGAGAACAAATAAGCACTAGATCCATATCGGAGATTGGATTGTAGCTGTATTTGCATAGTGATATATGTTTGGCATGCTGGTGAGATTATGAAATGGGATGGCCTTTGTATCATATTCACAGGTTGAATCTTGTCATATGGTTTGCTTTAAAGGTTGCAGTTCATGTGGAAATCTTTTAAATTTGTGAAAACCAAATTTCGTAATATTATTGAATTGAGCATAAAGCTACAGACAGTATTTGGGGGAAAAAGGAAAAGAAAGTTATTGTACATGTTTGGGAAAAGGGGCAAAAATGACTTGTTGGCTTGTCTTTGTGTTCACATGTAAATGGTAAATAGAATGATTTTCTACAATGTACATACTTCAGATATTGTAGCTGGTCAGTAACAAAATACTAGCAAAACTAAGATTTTAGGCTGTGAAGTTTTTGCAACTTAAGTTGATTTTTTTTTTTAAAAGTGTGATTCAGGATCAGCAACGTAAAACACAAACAACGTTGATGTGCATCACATACATGTAGTGTAGGCGTTATCTAGGATTGCTTTTATTGTCTCGCCCACCGGAGGTGAAGGGGAGACTAAGGGATCCAAATGTCGTCCGTCCGTCGTCCGTCCGTCGTCCGTCCGTCGTCCGTCCGTCGTCCGTCCGTCGTCCGTCCGTCCGTCCGTCCGTCCGTCCGTCACAAACGTTATGAAAGATAACTTGGCAACCGTGACTCACTTTTCAACCAAACTTGGGTTGTAGATGCACTAAGGGGACCTGCATGTTATGGTCCAGTCAGAGGTCACATGGTAAGGTCAAAGGTCATTTCAGGTCAAACGTTAAAGTTTACGTGCAAGACTCTCTTATGACACAAAACTCTGCAACCGTGACTCACTTTTCAACCAAACTTGGGTTGTAGATGCCCTAAGCGGACCTGCATGTTATGCTCTAGTCAGAGGTCACATGGTAAGGTCAAAGGTCATTTTAGGTCAAACGTTAAAATTTACGTGCAAGACTCTCTTATGACACAAAACTCTGCAACTGTGTGACACTGTTCAATCAAACTTGGGTTGTAGATGCACTAAGGGGACCTGCATCTTATTGTCCAGTCAGAGGTCACATGGTAAGGTCAAAGGTCATTTCAGGTCAAATGTTAAAGTTGACGTGCAAGACTCTCTTATCACACATAACTTTGCAACCGTGACTCACTTTTCAACCAAACTTGGGTTGTAGATGCACTGAGGGGACCTGCATGTTATGGTCCAGTCAGAGGTCACATGGTAAGGTCAAAGGTCATTCCAGGTCAAACGTTGAAGTTTACGTGCAAGACTCTCTTATGACTCAAAACTCTGCAACCGTGTGACACTTATCTATCAAACTTGGGTTGTCGATGCACTAAGGGGACCTGCATGTTATGGTCCAGTCATAGGTCACATGGTAAGGTCAAAGGTCATTTCAGGTCAAACATTAAAGTTTACGTGCAAGACTCTCTTATGACACAAAACTCTGCAACCGTGTGACACTTATCTATCAAACTTGGGTTGTAGATGCACTAAGGGGACCTGCATGTTATGGTCCAGTCAGAGGTCACATGGTCAGGTCAAAGGTCATTACAGGTCAAACGTTGAACGGTTAAAGTTTACGTGCAAGACTCTCTTATGACACAAAACTTTGCAACCGTGTCACACTTTTCAGTCAAACTTGGGTTGCAGATCACTAAGGGGAAGTGCATGTTATCATTCTGTTGGACTTCACATGATAAGGTGAAAGGTCATTGGAGGTCATATGTTACAGATGTTTTCAAATTCTTGAATTTGCTTTTCCCCTGTCATTTCTTGTGTTTGGAGGTGGGTTTGTTTTTTTGCATACTAAACGATGAAAGAATGTAAAAGGTTACATCTTTCATGATAGTGCAAATATTTGGAAATGGCCGTAAGATGTTCTTGATATCCATGGTTCAATCCTTTTGTTTCAATCCCTTTTTGTCTCGCCCACTGGAGGTGAAGGCAAGACTAAGGGATCCAAATGGCGTCCGTCCGTTGTCCGTCCGTTGTCCGTAAGTCGTCCGTCCGTCACAAATCTTGAAGTTTACTTGCAAGACTCTCTTATGACACATAATTTGGCAACTGCTGGTCCGATGGCAACCAAACTTGGGTGGTAGATGCACTAGGGGTACCATAATGTTGCGGTGCTGTCGGAGGTCACATGGTGAGGTTAAAGGTCATTTGAGGTCACATTATTATAGAGTACCTGCAAGACTCTCTTATGACACATAACTTGGCAACTGTTGGTCCAGTGGCAACCAAACTTGGGTGATAGATGCACTAGGGGTAACATCATGTTGTGGTGCTGTTGGAGGTCACATGGTAAGGTTAAAGGTCATTTTCGGTCAAACATTAAAGTTTACCTGCAAGACTTTCTTGTGACGTCGACCTTGTTAAGGGATGTACTTGGGGAAACTTTCGTGTTATTTAGTCACGGGTGGGCGAGACACAATCTTGCTATTGGCTTGTTATTATTGGTTTGGCGTCACCTGTGCCTGGGAGGGGAAAAGCGAATTGAATCACTGTAACCCTGGGGTCTCTCCTCCCGATATCACTGATTGGGGATGTGCAGGTGGACCACAATCACCGGGGTTTTCCCCTACTCTTATACGAATAGTGCAGTGGGATCTTTAATGTGAAAAGGTGGTGACTCTCCTTTACACGGGACCTCCATTTAACGTCCTATCCGAGGGACAGTGTGTTTTCCACTGTAGCATAGCCTGCGTCTATGAAACAGGGGAGGGGCACGATAACACACAACGTAGGCTTCAGTCATCCGCCTTGGCTGGAATCGAACCCACGGTCTTTTGGATCGAAAGGCAGACGCTTTACCGACTGAGTCAACTCTAGATATTTACACTAAAATTCACCAGAAATCATGAATGGATCATGACAAATAAGCTCACATATTTGTCTTTTAGTGCAAGGCGGCAATTGAGACTATAATCATTTAGTCTGGTTCATGCCAATTTTCATTTTGCTACCAGAACCGTACTTGAGCGTTATTTAGGAAACCGTGAAAGAAGAAGTTTTTAAAAAAAAAGCACTCCCCATAAGCCAAAGTTTCATGTGTCTCTTCTCATTTATTTCATGACAAGAGGCAGGCCAATATATGATTGGGCATGCCGTAACTGGGGTATGGCATTGTGTAGTGCCATCTCCTGTCCATCAGTTATGCAGTATTTCATGGCAAATTTTATGTTACGATCGGCAATAATGATCCCATTGTTGATTCTTTTATGCCGGCAAACTTCTTAGATTTCATTAAAATTTCAGTTCATATTACTTACACATGTTTTTCATACCCAGGGTGCAGTGCTAAAAAAATGAACAAAATAGTGAATTTTTAGTTGGTACCCCAGGGTAACAAACACCGCATAATATTGTCGTGTAGGGATCAGATTTAAGTGTTTAGTTCAACCGTCCAGCAACATTGAAGACACGAAGATTCAAAGTTAGTTAAAGTATGAAGTTAACATTTATTCAGTTGAAGATCAAAAATATGAACAGAAGTCTAGAGTAAGTCTGATGGTGACTGTACTCTGATGATGTCTTGAATGTAGTCTGAAGTATTCTGAAGTATTCTGGTTCTCTCTCTCTCGATCTGATTGGAGTCCTGAAGTGAACCCCTTTTATAATGGGTAAACCCTCTACTGGGAGTTGGTCAACCTTGAGCTCTTGACCGAAGGCCTAATGTTTTACTCAGTATTGGGGGAGTGGGTCAGTTATCTGGAAGGAGTGATATAGTGAATAAGAAGACCATAAAGTGACCAGTGCGTCATAGCTTTAGTTGGAAGATGTATGAGTAATACTTTCTGAAGAAGAGTGAAGTTTGTAAACATTTAACTTCCTGTTTTACTTCCTGTAGAAGTATTGATTAAGTATTGATAAGTTATAGAAAATGTGAAATTGGTCTTATTATCACATAACAATATCCCTTTTGTGTCTCTTCTTGTTTTTTTTTTGTCAGGTTGCTCTTCTCTTCTTGGTGTTTTGGATCATCAGTATATTGGCCTTCATCTGTTGTAGCATGACCGACATCCCTCCGTACATCAACCCCCTCATTCTGGCAGGGTCTATGCTACTCTTTCTTATCAACCCGACCAGGACGCTCAATTACCGGGCGCGCTTCTGGCTTCTTAGAATTCTGGTGAGTATTGCTGCCATATCCACCTCTTTTCACTTGTCCCTCTCCTTTCACAACCTCCCCCCTCCCCCCCCCCCCCCACCCATCATTCCCAATCCATTGGTTCCCCACCTCCTCTCCTCTTTACTGCAGCCCCTCATACTGGCTGGGTCTGCTGTGCTACTCTTTCTTATCAACCCTACCAGGACGCTCGATTATGGGGCATGCTTCTGGCTCCTTAATATTTTGGTGAGTATTCCCAGTTGTCCCCCTCCCCCTTCTCCACCCTACATCAACCCTCACACTATAGCCAGGTCTATGCTAGTTTATGTAATTGATCCTGGAGGATACTAAATGAAAGGGAAAGCGGGGCTCTTCGGGATTCTTGTATCCCCATTCCCTCCTCATTTCCTCCTTCCCTTCCCTTCTCCCGCAAGCAGTCAGCCAGGATGTTCAACTACCAGGTGCTCTTGGCTCTGTTTTATCTAGAGTTCATACTTCCTGTGCACACAGGCGGGATGGTCTTGGCTCTGTTGTATGTTCACCATACTATATTCATGATATGAGTATCAGAATGACTTCTCTAAAGTATTGCAGGGTTAAAGGTAATAAACAGTAGTGGTAGCAAACTGAACGTTGGCATGAAATTGCTCAAATATAGTCTCATATTGTTCGGCTTGCGTGAGAAGATGCATGAGTGAGATAATCTAGTATTCTATTCACGATTTCCGGTGATTTTCATTTAAACAATTCAAATGATCGTATATCAACCGTTACCTTATACCCTTGCTACGGACCACCTACCCCGACGCTCTTGGCTCAACGGTGCATAGCAGTTTGCACACACTGTTTACACGTGTGTGAATTTTCGACGAGGGCCTGCGCTGAGAACTCGACGTATCTTCCGTTGATATTGTAGCTATTTCTAAACAAATTTTTTTCAAAATACATCAACTATGTTCGAAATTAGTCATTCTACATCAGTTCATGTAGTAATTTTCATTCCCACCTAACAAAGTAGTGAAATATTCAAAGCGCCACCTTTCCCACTACTGCTTATTACCTTTAAAGAGAAGCTTGAGTTTTGGGAAAGGTGATAAATAATTTGTGAGCTTTCGCATTCTTTCCATGCCAGTTAGGAAGAATATCATAGTAAAAATGTCCCGTAGAAAGGATTACTCATCAAAATGCCCTCATATTGGAAATATGACAAGAAAAAGCTGAAAATTTGGGGCATAATATTCATGCCAGATTTGTGTGTGTGGTCCCATATACTCATTTCTTTGTGCAATACAAATACCTTTTGGGGGAAAGTAAGTTAATTTCTTATCAATTCTATAATCTCCAAATCTCACACTAGACACCTGTGTTTGTATACAACTAATCTAACTATCTCAGTTGCTTGCCAGAATGCCAGGTAGAAATAACTGAGGATGAGCTTACTCTCTAACTCCCTTCAAATTATTTTGTAGTTAATTGGTATCCTTAAAGATAAACTAGAGTTCTGGTCATGCGATTATAATGCGAAAGAAACTGTTCCAAACCAAGTGGGAGAGTTAGATTAGTTGTATATAAACACATGTGTCTAGTATGAGATTTGGAGATCATTGAATTGATAAGAAATGCACTTACCTTCCCCAAAAGGTGCTTGCACTGTGCAGAGAAATGAGTATATGGGACTACACACAAATCTGGCATGGATGTTACCCCAAACTTTTCAACTTTTTTTGGTCATATTTCCAATATTAGGGCATTTGAAGAGCAATCCTTTTTAGGGGACATTTTTACTATGATATTCTTCCTACCCGACATGGAAAGAGTGAGAAAGCTCACTAAGTATTTTTTACCTTTCCCAGAACTCAGCTTCTCTTTAAATGCCCACTTGACACGTAACCTTTTGGCTGTTTCTCTTTCTCTCCATGTCTAGGGTCACATAGCAATAGCTCCTTTCCATGCCGTGGGCTTTGCAGACTTCTGGCTGGCTGATCAACTCAATAGTTTAACCTGTGTGCTACTAGATATGGAATTTCTTATATGTTACTACTCTTGTGAAGTCAGCTGGCTTGGTGATGGACATTGTAAGTATCGTCTTAACCCTTTGAAGGGTTGTGGTCTATGGAAAATTCTTGTTCATATACCCATATCAAATTGTACACTTCACATACCCATATCAAATTGTACACAGCTGGTTTAGGCTAGTTCAGATTATGCTGCAGCAAACTGCTTCAAAAACAGCAACATTTTTTTATTCACGTGTGTGCTACTTGCATGGCAAGTGGTTAAGAGTGGTCAGCAAAGGTGCTTTATTACTCACTTACCTGTGTGTTATAGGATATAGAAATATGTTGTTGCAGTATGCTTAAAAAAAACTAAAACATGATTTTGGAGTGGTTTAATACCGCATATGTGAACAAGCCTTTATAGACTTACTGTCATCTGATTCCATTGTGCATTGCATCACAATTTTACTGGCACAAGCCTCTGGTGGAATTTCCAATTAGTGTGTGCACAGGTCTCCAAATGAATTATAAACTAGGACAGACCTATATATCACATAACAAAAGTGTCATGAATAATTTTGTTATTTTCTGTACATGTGTGCTATACAGTTACCCACTTTTAGCGTTTCATGTATTTTATTGTTTATGAATCATAAACTACGACAAACCTGTATTTCACGTACTAAAATTTTAAAAATTCAAACATGGTTAAAGGTATGAATGATACTGTACATGTGTGCTATACAGTAACCCATTTTATCATTATTCTATTGTTTCCAAATGATCAACTAGGACAAACCTATATTTCTCATACTAAAAGAAAAAAAAAGTTCAAACGTGGTTAAGGGTATTGATAATTTTGTAATTAACTGTACATGTGTGCTGTGCAGCAGCAGCCCACTATTATGATCTTTAGTATTATCTTTCCTTTCTTTCAGGTAAATTAGCCTGTTTATCATCGTACTCTCACGGGATAAGAGCGATAGTCGCATGCCTTCCTGCGTGGTTCCGGTTTGCGCAGTGTCTGCGGCGTTACCGTGATACCAGGAAAGCGTTCCCTCACCTCGTTAACGCGGGGAAATATTCGACCACATTTTTCGTGGTCCTCTTCTCAGCATTAGTACACATAAGAAGAGGTCGGTAGTGACAGCGTATTTGATTTATGATCATTTTATTTGTGCTGATAATACCTGTTTTTTTATGTTTCACTGAAATATGTATAATAATAATAAATAATATGGTCCATTTATATAGCGCAGCTACTATATGCATATACTCTACTGCGCTCTACAAAGTTAATAATATTACCCTGGCTGAAGGAGCCGCCATGCAAGGCGCTAACAGGAATTTCTTCCTACCAGGTACCCACTTATACACCTGGGTGGAGAGTGGCAAATGTGGATTATTCAAATTTCCCATGCATATTTTTCAGCTCTGTCAAGTACTGCTTTATCATATTTTTATTTCATTTGCAGTTATACTTAAAGAAAGTGTTTAATCCAGGAAAGACATTGAATTGTGCTATAAAGTTCACCATTGATCACTAGCAGTAGTACTGTGGGGGTTTCATTTTACCCAAAAAAGTCATTGTTCAGAATGATTTGTAATCTAATTCACTTTCACTACCGGGACTGCAGTTTCCCTATAACTGGTAAATGACACTAAAATGAAATGGACCTGCTTAAACCTTTAATGAAGGACATGACATTTTAAAGTGTCTTACTATCCAGTCCACCTGTAGGTGTTCTCAACACCCTTATTCCTTTTCAGATCAGATCCTTGAGCACTCTATACATGTAGCTCTTTTAACATAAATACGTGTATTTAACTGTATATTTTTTATCCGTCTTACCGCATTTCTTAAGGCTTGGGGGGGGGGGGTTAACATGCATGAATGTTTTTTTTTTTTGAGCACCAAGGCAAAGCGTATATTTTGTGCCTCCTGGTGGCTAAAACTGGTGGATGGATCAATTGTTACGAAGTTAGTACAAAATATGATGTTGGGAGTAGAGTAGCATTTGTGCAGTGTTCGGTAAAAGCCTGCTTTATAAATAGAATGCTCACTATCAGTGACACATATTGCGCATCTGTGTGGCACACCGCAACATATGTGAACGCTATCAAACAGCAGGGGTTTGCAGCTGTACAGATGTGAATGAGCCTTCATGTGTAATAGTATATTGTGTCATCTATTTCTTTACAGATCAGGAACTTCATGAGCACTTCTACCAAGACCCGTTGTACTGTTTATGGATCTTTAGTGCGTTCTGTAGCTCCTGTTACACGCTGACATGGGACATCAAGATGGATTGGGGGCTCCTGGAGAAGAAATCCTACAATAAACTACTCAGGGATGAAATCGTTTACCCAGAAAAGGTGAGAGGTGGTGAGAGGAACATATCAGGGTATTGAAAGATTTCTCTACTGAATGTAGTGCAGTTATTGCTTAGGCGTTTTAGGAAAATATAGTGGTGTGAAAGAACGCGTCTGGAACGCAAAATGCAAAAACTTAAATGTTTATTGTGAAATACTTGAAAGAAATTTCAGCCAAGATCATTCCACAGGAAGACTGTATATTCATTTGCAAGGTCTACATGTACATGCTAGCCATGTACTTATCAATCTGTGTTTGAAAATTCTGATTTTTAACAATTTTCCATTTTGAGTTCTGGATGCGTCTTTTCGCACCGTGGTGTTTTCCTAAACCACCTTATTAGCTATGCAGTAAAACCTGTATATAAAGACCACCCAAGGGAGACAAGAAAAGCGGTCTTTAGGAGCAGATTGTCTTTATCCACAGGTTTCTCCAGTATCAATGGGAAATATTACTCAAGGGAGACGAGAATTGTGCTCTTTATAGACAAGTGGTTTTCTATCGATACAGGTGGTCACTAAAGTAGTTTTGACTCTGCATGTGTTTTTGCTTCTTCTGTTGGTATCAGATGTAGCAAAGCATCAGACGATACATGCATTGCATGCTAAAAACTGCGTATTATGTCACTTGTCTAAATTTGCAACATTTCATTGTCTGCAGAATGACTTTTGTCAGCACATATTTCATATTAGGAAGGATTTTTGTTTTCATACAAAGGTAGAATTGGGAGGAATACACCTGTACTCCTACCAAATTAACCTATTTAAATAGGAGACAGTATGATTATCTTCTGATTTTGCATCTTGGTTGTGATTTGCTTCATCTTCGATACAGGTGTATTATTTTGCAATGGTAGAAGACCTAATGCTGCGCTTCATTTGGTCAGTCAACAACACATTAGGACAGATGGACATCGGCCGAGGGCGTAATGGACTGATCATTTCAACGATGTTGAGTTTCTTAGAAGTTATAAGGTATGATAATCGTTGTAATCTAGATATTCGTTTGTATATAATAGTGGGTTCTTGTATAGCGCTCATGTCCGTCAGAATTGACACTCCTGGTGCTCCACTGTTAACCCATTCGCGACAATGATTTTCTAAAAATGGATTACGAGGGCCACTCTTCAAGACGGCAACTTTTTTTGGCAACAAGCCAGCCCAATCTCATTCACAAGTCTAGGGACACGATACTCACCCACGGGGGACATGCAATTTTACAGGACTGTTCCCAAACTGAATGAGTGTGATTTCCATCATTCATTTGAAACTAAATGTTCAGTAAAAGCAACTGTTTGGAAATTTTTATCTTCTGTGGTGTGGAAATCGTATTTAATTTTTTTTTCTTACATTTAGAAATATCTCATTTAGTTCGTTTGTCTGTCATCCGTAATTATGCACCCCTATTGAGAAATGGCATTTTCCACAATAGTCAGTCATGCCGACGTGGTGTGATTTTTGGGGGTTAGTCTACTCTGTGTAGGGGGAACTAAAAAGTAACAACAAAGAAGTAACGGATCTGGTCAGTCAAACTCATAAAATGAATGATCTAATGCCTTTTGCTTGTATGCAGAATTTGATTTATTTGTTTTTTTCTTCCGAAAATGGCCTCGCTGGATGTTTTATAAGTCTGCGATTTTGTTTCAGATTTATCATTCACCCTGTCCCAAAATGGTTATGTACGCAGAAGCGAAAGACCTGTGCTATCGCGATAGCCAGGCCTAGCATGGGAAAGGCTTGCATGCTCGATGAGTCATCATCTCTCCTTGCACTAGCACTGCATACCATAGCTTCGTCATTCAGTCATGAATTTGAATAATTTTGGAAATAGTTCTTCGATTACCAAATTGAACGAAGCAAAGTGGATTATAATGGGCTCACATACAAAGAAATTACAATTATTGATTTTTTTATCTATGTCTGATGAGGTCATTTTACGTGAAAGAACATAACAAAATAAATATAGCTTTATCAAGGTCTGGTAAAATACTAGACGACTCGTTGACGTTGCCTAGTGACCAGGCCAGGAATGTAGTCCAGTTCATGACTGAAGGACACCTGCGCTGCACCCAGCTAGCTCTCTCTCCGTCTCTTCGAAAATGTAAACAATGATCAAAGGAGCTTCATGCAATAACACTGGTGGGAATTATGGCTATGAGTTCGAGTATCATTTCCCTTTATGTTGATGAACATTCAAATGTTA
This sequence comes from Echinometra lucunter, assembly GCA_029962745.1. NCBI lineage: Eukaryota > Metazoa > Echinodermata > Echinoidea > Camarodonta > Echinometridae > Echinometra > Echinometra lucunter. Next base: position 6,408,648 of record CM057165.1, read on the forward strand.
TTTTTGCTTGTATAGTACCCATAAACCCATTATTGTTGAAGTGCATAAATACAAGTAAATGAGTTCGTAGTTTCTGCCAAGGGATTTGCTTTTATCCCCTGGATTTTTTTATTTAGGTTTTACATTTATACCTATAATTCACAATATTAGATTTCAGGACAAATAGCTTCCCCTGTTGTGTATAAATTCAAGTAAACAGTGTTTTGTTTGTAGGTCTGTCAAATCAATCTAATCGCAAGAGCCTTTCGGGGGGGGGGGGGGGGGTCCTAGGAAGCACATGTCCTCTTTACGCATTTTACCAGATCCATTTTTTTGCAAATAAATTTGAACTTGGAAATAAAAATGCCACCCTTGAGAAAAATACTGTTATCATTTCTTTTTTTCAAATTTTATCTATCAAATGTTTTAATTTTGATTTTCATTTTCAGGTGGATTCAGAAACTATGCCTTTTCACTTTGAATTCTCGACTGCCATGTTACTGTACACAATTATATTTACTTTTCAAACAACCCTTCCCAAAAAATACACCCCTCCACCCCCTAAATTATTTTAGGGGGAATTGTTAGTAATTTGTATTTATTGTTTTCAGTGTTAGTAAATGTATTCATGTCCTTCCTTTACATGGATATTTTTATTTTTTACATCGGGGCCAAGGCAAGCCCAAGAGGGCAAAAGTCTTTCAGAAAAAAAAGGCAAAAGAAAGAAAAGAAAGAGTTAGTACCTGCCACTTGGCACAGCACTAAAATTATTTCATTCAATTTAGTGTAAAAAAAAAAAGATCGGAGTGATCGGACCATTATATTCTAACCAAACTCAACTTCAATGCTTCATCAAAATAATCACAGGTGACTGAAGGAGAGGCATGAGGTTGATCACTCAGTCACATCAACAATACGCAATCGCACACACGCGTCACAACAAAAGCATGCGCTCGGGAATTAGAATCAGATAGGAGAGCCTATAAAAGTCAAATAAAATCAATCAAAACAAGCAAATCCACATAGATATCCGTAAAAAATTAACAACCACGGCTATATTCACTCGAATACACACACCAAAAATTGAGGAATGCATAAATTCAAAGCTCAAATGACAGGGCTGAAACGAACGCAACGTCTACAAAATCACTGCACTCGCACTCTGCACTGCATGCAAACGTACACCACACAGGCAGTCACACGCCATACGTATACTACACGAACAACCGCTGTGCGAATGATTCACTGAAGTCAACATAACTCACCAGATTCTCACCAAAATTAATTACAATCACGAATTACGCGTCCACAAGAATAAAATATATCACAAAACCTTTCCAAATAAAGGGAAAATATACAGGAAGAAGCGAACAGAAAAATATAAAGAGATAAAATAGATGGGAAATTGGCGAGCTGAGATAGGCGGATTCTAAGTACGAAGACAGTTACAAGTTACGTGTTGCTATCGATAGCCGCTATATCGATATTGCCCAAGCGCGCGAATGCCCTTGTTACTAGGCAGTATTGGCGCGAGACAAGCATATATAAATATTCATCGCAGGCTCATACGGTTTTGAGATGAAATGTCCAATAAAGGGTCTTCTAAAATTCATAAGTCTAAAATGGGTTGGTCCTGAGACGAAGTAACGAGTGCTCTGATTGGCCAAAATTTTTCTGCATCGGCAGGCGAAGTTTGGGGTCACCAAACTTTCTAGTTTTCTTGTAAACACGGCAAACCACAAAACGTGGACCCATTGTCGCGAATGGGTTAATACCCTGGCTTTAGCAATAAACGTACAATAAAGTAAAAAATTTCATGGAAATTGGGAAGAACACGGAATTCACGGATTTCACCGAAAATGCGATTTTTAGGCCAAAAATATTAAAATTACGAAAAATGCAGCGAAAAACAAAGAAACCAAAGCAAACTCCACTAAAACAAAACTGTGCATCAGTGGAAAATCTGGTTCAAATCTGTTCGCAGTGTTAAGCGTGTGTCATGAAGCTTCGGTTACGTCTGCATGTATACTGGGCCTGTGTTAGGGTAACTTACATTGTTTCTCTTTTTTTTTTCCTTTTTTTTTTATATTTTTTTTGCTATTTACAATTGCTTTGTCATATGTTTTGTACATGTCACCAAAGAACGCAGAATTTGAAGTTGAGAACACTGAAGAACACGGAATTTCATTTTAGAAAACGGAAAACTGGGGACTTTAACATACAATATAAATATACATACCTTATGGAAGGTTCTGCTTGAAAACTTATGCTCAGTTCATGGAATATCACACTAAGGCAATAAGGTACTTGTATAGGAGATGACTCCAACATGGAACTCTTTGGTCCTGGAACTCTTGGCTAACCGATGCTGTACACTAATTCTCCACTAACTGATTGCTTTAAAAAAAATACTTACATAAGATATGACTTGGCATCAAGACTGAAGAAGTGCGGAAGGCTCTAGTATAATCAGATCCCAGTGTCAAATCTAGTAGATGCTATTGAATAAAGCATCATTTCTCTACTACTCAGTCTCAAACCTAGAACTTCAGAGCAACAGGGACTTCTATAGAGATTGCTTTGATAGGCAGTCATATTTCTGTTATGTATATCTTATAGTAATTGAGAATTAGGTAATGTTCTAATTCAATTCAATCTGATCAACATAAAATCATGGAAATTTGTTTTCTGCTAGTGTTTTAAACAAAGACATGGAAATGGTGACAATGTAAATGACAAATGATTACAGTACAATGCAACTCATTGTATTTCTATGAATACAATTCAAAACAAAGGAAATTACACTAGCCAAACCTGAATTAATCAGCTATATATGAACTATTTCTTTGATTGCTTTTCATCTCTTTTTTTTTTTTTTTAAATGTAGGAGATTTATATGGAACTTTTTCCGTTTGGAGAACGAACATCTCAACAACTGTGGTCAGTTCAGAGCAGTTCGAGATATCTCGATCAAACCAGCCAAAGAAGATGAGAACAACCCCATGAAGGTATGTTTTACAAATAAACTGTCTTTGGAGACTTTAATAATGATGACAAATATATTTATTACCTTGCAACATATCCACTCAAAGAGTGCTCAAGGCACAATACATCACCACTCGAAATACCTACCAGCCATCGGCAAATTGCCGGCATGCCCCACTCACTAGCCGTGATGCCCTCCAATACAAGAAACCCAAAATATTGCGTTGAAAAATTAAAACCCAGAATATTTTATGATTACTTTCTGATAAAATTATTTAAAATAACACAAAATGCAGTTTCGTCCAGCAACAGGAGGCACCCTTAACTCCTCTTGTGGTTTGTTCGCAACTGTGCACATCCGGGCCTGCGTTTTGTTCGCACCTGTGCACAAATCCCCTATTGTACATTCCCATCGGCCCCGTTATGCGTTCTTTCTCTCTGTTGTAGGGGCTTCTCTTCTGGTCGGATTTTGTTAAATTTGGTATCACTGTAAAGCTTATTCAGTGATTTGTGCATAATTCCTTGCCACCGACAGAGGAACAAAATAGAGTTCAAAAGTTTCGTTGGAAAGGTCAGAGGGATATATTTAGAAACACAGGTATCATACAGACAGAGCCCCCTGGTATACCGAATGAGATATATGTGATGAGAAAACCCATTGCAAATTCTACAACTTTGCCATACAACATTTATCTTCAAAACATTCATTCTAAAGAACAGAGACCCTGTAAACCCAGATTAGCGATTGCTGCTAAAATAATGCAACACACAGGGGGTTACAGGTGGACGCACAAAGAGTTAAAATGAAGTTTACGATATGGTGCAGTACTGGTAACTGCTCAGTGCCATGATTTCCATCTGTATTAGATGACCTACCCAGTATACATGTGTAATTTCAAGCGAGGAAAGACTTAGCGGTTCCTGTTAAACCTCACCTCTAATTATCAAGGTTGATTTTAGTCATGAGTGCTGATATTTAAATAAATATTGATTTAATTGAAATTTGTGGATTTTATGTGTCAAAATGTCCATCATGGTTGTCTTGAATAGTGTCTGAATATCATTATTTTTAGTGCAGCGCGTGCCGCCGATTTTTAGTCAGCTGCTTTAGCTGTAGGCCTTCCCTGAGAGGAAATTGCTCCTTGAACTTTGGGGAGGTATCCTGCAGTAACTACCTCACTGGGCTGCTGATTTCAAGATTTTTCGGTCATGGTAACAGTTTACTTTTTCATCTTTGAGATCATCATAGAGCTGATAATTTTTGAAAGCATTACTTTTAACATATTTTTGGGGAGATAACTGATACTTTCTTTTAACATTTAGAACCCCAAAAGATGAAACTGTAATTTTATGAAGTTCTGCATTTTCAAATTACTTTGTTTTTGGTTAGGGTACAGAAAGTACAATTCATGTACTTGCACTGATGACTGTGTAGCCCTGTTGTATTTTATATGCAGACTATTTCATTGCTTTGTTTACATGGGATGCTAATATTACTTTCTTGACATTCATTTTCAAAATTGCTTAATATTATGCAATAACAATAACAACAACAAAACCAGTGAAAAGTAAAAGGGGACATTTTCCCCTCTGTGTATTGGCTCTGAGCATGAGGCTGCCTAAGCTTTACTTTCTTGCATTCACTTTCCAAACCAAACACACTTTCACCAGCTTACATGTACATGTATTCTAATAACAGTAACAAAGCCTTCAACTTTTATCACTTTCTTATTTTCAAATATCTAGATTTCTGCATGTTCATATGAAAAGAAAGGAATTCATATTTTATAGGTTTCATCAATCCAGATGAATTAATGAAATGATTTAAATGCAATTAACTCAATTAGACCACTCAACCCCTAAAATACTGGTACTGTAAGTGATTATGAGGGAGAAAGCTGAACAAGTATGGGCACCATTAAACGCGTTTACTCGTTTACACGTTTGTGCCGCAGCGCAAGGTGGTCAGGTCCCGTTTTGGCCTTGGTGCCCCTCTGAGAGGATTATGTGTCCTCCAAAAAGTAATTGAAGGCCTGATACATTATTATGCCTCCGCCCACCATAGGTGGTTGCCGGAGGCATTATGTTTTCGGGTCGTCCGTCCGTCCCTCCGTCCCTCCGTCCGTCCCGTTTTTGTTCTCGCAATAACTTAAAATTTAAAACTTAAAATAAAAAAATCAATTTGAATGTGCCATATATTTGCGATCTGGCAATTGCGGAGGCATAAATTTCGACCGTGCGCGGTCGAGGATTCATCTAGTTATTATTATTATTACTACCCTTGCTATGTCAGGTACTCGTTTATGCACCTTGGTAGAGTGCAGCAAAGGTAGATTAAATGTCTTGCTGAAGGACAGAAGGAGCCAGGCATCAGTGGGAATCAAAGCCAGGACCCTTTGATTATTAAAGAGCATGTGCCTTTAGGCACCTTATCAAAAGTCATAGCCAATTTAGAATGCAGCCTTTAGCGTTCTTCCCGCTCAGTGTCTTTTCCCCCTCCGATCCTCCCATTTCTCCATAGACAAAACAAGGGGGGGTCGGGAAAGCCAATGTAAAAGAATGTTCGCGGAGAAGACAATCAAAGACATGGGACATGACTTTTGATAAGCGGCCTTACCAACTTTGCCACAACCTTTCTACTTGGGGTAGAGGCTATTGCAATGTTGCTTTTCCTGCAAGGCATATACTTCGAAGGAAAAGATATGATAAAATGGCATTAACCCAATAGAGTAAACCATTGCCTCAAAAAGCAGTACCTTTATATCTTTTTGTTTCATGGAAAAGTTGCTTTCTTGCATTGGTAGTGGAAGAAATGTAGATTGAAAGATGCTCAGTTGTGGTCTTTCATGGGGAGTGGATCATAATTTGCTGACATCAGACTTTGTGAAAAGCTTTGGAAATACACTGTACCTGTAATAGAGCTACATCTCTGGAGCACAGCAAACAAGCTGCCCCACCATAAACATTCTTCGGTCTGCTTCAGGCATTGTCAGGCCAGGGAAAGTGAGATTGTGACTTTACCATTGGGACAATGGTTGGAATATACAGAGCATTACATAAGGTCTGTTGATCATAAAACTCAATTCCACTCTGGATGATGGACAACACCTGTTATTGGGTAAGCACCCAAATGGTGTCAAATTCCCCATGAAAGCCCATGACTGCGTGTCTTTAAAGAAAAGTGATATCATTAGCAATTTTTCTTGATGTTCTCTTTTTCTAATTCTTTTTTTTCCTCCCCTTATTCATCTGTTTATCATGTTCGTTTTATCTTTTATTCTCCCAATTGCCTTTTTCTTCTGTTTTTACTTTTTTTTTTTCATTCTTTTACTTTGTTTTGCCTCCGCCCATCAAAGGTGGGTGCTGGAGGCATTATGTTTTCGGGTTGTCCGACTGTCCGCCCATCCGCCATCCGTTCTCTTGATAACTTAAGAATCGTTTGACGGATCAACTTCAAACTTGGCTCATGTATGCAAATGGAAGGGACGATGATCTCATTAGATTTTGGGGTCACATTGTCAAAGGTCAGAGGTCATAGAGGTCATAATATACATAAAAATGACTCGTTCTCACGATGGCGGATCGCCTTCAAACTTGGCTCATGTATGTATATGGGAGGGACAATGATCTGCTTAGATTTTGGGGTCATGAGGTCAAAGGTCATTAGGTCATTATATCATGGAAATGGCTTGTTCTCGTGATAACTTAAGAACCGTATGACAGATCAGCTTCAAACTTGGCTCATGTATGCATATGGGAGGGAAAGTGATCTGATAAGATTTTGGGGTTACAAGGTTAAAGGTCAAAGGTCCTAGAGGTCATTATATACATGAAAATGACTTGTTCTTGCGATAACTTAACCAGTTGATGGATCAACTTCAAACAAAAGTCATGTATGCATATGGGAGGGACAATGCTCGAATTAGAATTGAGGGTCAGAAGGTCAAAGGTCATGAATGTCATTGAATATGCGAAAATTGCTCATTCTCACAATAACTTAAAAACCATTTGATGGATCAACTTCAAATGTGGCTGACACATTGTCATTTAAAGTACACATTCAAAGAAAATCACAAATATGGCAAATGATGTATCACTAGAAACTGGAAAGCTAACAGATAGCAATCGTATCAGTTTTACGTAAACTACATATCAGGTAATTTAAAAATGATATAGATAAAACCATCTCCCAGCATCTGTGATATAGGAGCGATTCACCAAAAAAGATAACAATGTTTTACTGACATCACAAACGGGTTCAACCCTGTCCAAGCAGATAACTTCCCATACAGAATGAACATAATTGCATTGCAATTATTTCTCAAATAATAAAGAATTTAGTGTATTTTAACGTGCTCATTTTTACACCATTCTAAAAGGGAAATGAAACCAATTCTAATAACTGAAATCTCATTTTTGTAAATATACAGGATAAGAGTTAATGAACAAGCAAAGAAACCACACTTTCAAATTGAATAGCCCGCCGAATGATTGCATGGACGGTAGTCGCTCCCTCTTGAAATGCCAAACATAGCGCAGTGTGTGCAGCTGAAAATGCAACTGCGTCTATTTTGTTGATTCCTTTATCACTGTAACGCCTCATTTTCCATATAAATGATACCATGCACGGGGTTTAGGTAAAAGAATAGATTAAACATTTAGACTGACGCTAATGAAGTGAAAGAAATAACTGAATAGAGGACGACAAAAGAGGCACTGAAAATGTGTAAGATGTTATGGGACATCGTCTGCTTGTGTAATTCACATCCCGCCTGTGACGTCACACATCTCAGTGGTGTTTGGAGATCTCTTCAGGTGCTATGTCGGGGCTGTATTCTAGCGCCTGCTAATTGATAATAATTACTACTTCGAATATTTCTAAGCCATGTATTTTGACAAACTTGATCAGTCTAAGCTTCTCATATGCAATTATGAAAATTGAGTCAGTTTTTATATCAATGAATGTCTACTTTAAATAGAACCATTTTTTCCAGTTTTGTAAATGTATCCTAATACATTTCCCATAATTAAAAGTGATATATTTCTGATCTGGCAAAGGCAGAGGCATAAATTTCGACCATGCATGCTCGAGGATTCATCTAGTTTTCTTCATGTAGTCTTTTTTGTAATCATCCATTTATGTATCTTCTCTTCTCTACATTTTTCCTTTTTTTCTGCTGATTGGACTCTCCTCTATTGCTATTCATTTTTGAGCCTTCATTTCTTCTTTTTCGATTTACTTCTCTTTTTCAACATTTAAAAGATTTCTGCAATGTTTCTCATCAGAGCTGCCAAATAGCAGGATTTTATCCTATTTAGTAGGATTTTTTAAAGGGAATATGACAGAAGGATTGTTTCCAATTAAAATAGGATTTTCAAAAGTTTTGACATTGATTCTTTATTACATGTACCTTTATTTTATTTCATTTTATTTTCATGTTATATTATCATCATTTGGGTTCACCCCAATGCTCAGTATTTCTGCGAGTGTATTTTGTACTGTAGATCATTTCAATTGAAGAAGTACAGTGTAGAAGAGCAAGGTTCAAAATAATTAACTAATAAGCCTTATATATTTTCAGTGTTGTTATTTTTAGTTAGGATATCATGCAGAGTGGCAAAGGAATCATGCGGTTGTATGTTTTGAATTTCCAAGCCAAAAATAGGATTTTTGGCTTGGAAATAGGATCAGGAAAAATTAAGAATAGGATTTTTTTGCATTTAAGCCTGCCGCACACTATGCGATCGGTCTGCGACCCGATTTTCGAAAAATTTGTTATAGTCTTTCATATGAACATTCAAACATGTAAAATCTTCATGATCAAAGTTCTGAATAGTCATATGAAAACGAAAATCAAAATTCCGGGCTGTTGCAACTTGCAAGCCTCCCTGTAAGAATAAAAGCAAACTCGATTCCAAATCATAGTGACGTCATAGCAGTCTTGTGATTGGCTACAATTTGATGCTGATTTGATCTTTACTCCGACCAAAAGGCTTGCAGTTAACCAAAATTTCGATTTTAGTATTCCTATCATTATTCCGAACTTCAAGTAATATAATTTTACTTGTTTAAACTTTCTTATTTAATGCAAAATGCCATTTGTACGAAAATCAAGTCGCAGTTGGATTGTATAGTTTGCGTCAGGATTAAGGTTTGGCAGTTCTGTCTCGGACAAAATCTGAAGTAGCTGTATGTTATCTTTGTTTCTTCAGGTGGAGGAGATGATGGATAACGAAGAATTTGTACCTCTATGCAAGCACAAGCCACCAAGTGAGGTGCGCAGAAGAATCAGCAGTGCAAGAAGGTGAGTTCCTTGATTTTAACTCTTACAGTGCTGATGGCATGTATATGTGCCCAAGAGACTTTACATTTTTAATTGACCATTACTCCACTTAGAATAATGGATATGGTCATGAAAATATGTCAAAGTTTTGAGAATAGATATAGTATTTAAAATATCTATTAGTCACTATATGCTACCATAGGATATTTTTTTAGAAAACTGCAGATTTTGGAAAGGATCCACTCTTATTTTAGCATAAAACAATAGCAAACAAATCAGAAATGAAAACGGAAAGGTCAAGAGGGAAGCTCATTTCTATTTCCAAATAATTTTCATGCAAGACATTGAATTAATGGAAATATTTGGTGTCTTTTGAAAGGTTAATAAATTTTCTACAACTTTTGTGTACAACTTATCTGTATAGAAATTACTGTTGAAGACTTACGGGCATTTGAAAAGCAAGCATTGTTCATGATTTGGTAGAATTTGTGAACAAGCAAAACCCCTTGGCACTGTAAGAGTTAACAGAGCCCCGTTTCATAAAACTAGTTATCATTAACAAGTTGCACTAACTGTTATAAGCTACTGAAATCCTTGCATCTGATTTGCTGAGAGCAAATTTGTCAGCAAAATCACCGACAAGACACTTGATGAAACACCCCCCAGGTTTGCATCTGGGCCCTGTTTCATAAAACTTGTTATCAAAGCAAGATGCAATGACTGTTATAAGCTATCCTTGCATCTGATTGGCTGAGAGCAAATTTGTCATAGAAATGTGGCAGTTGTTGTAAGTCTTATGAAATGGGACCCAGAGCAGCTCTGCGCTACCCATTTCATAAACTAGTTATCAGTAAGTTGCTAACTGTTATAAGCTACTGAAATCCTTGCATCTGATTGGCTGAGAGCAAACTTGTCATAGAAATGTGGCATTTGTTACTGATAACAAATTTTATGAAATGGGGGCCCAGGAGTTTCTAGTTTGTACTTCACACTGAAAGTGCTGTGTCATGATCATACATGTTGGTGAAGAGTTAACATGTTGTTTTTGTCCTCCGTGCCATGGGTGGAAATCCCCACGATTTGGACAAAATTTCAAATCCCCCCCCCCCCCCCCCCCCCCCCCCCCCGATTTTGGGGTGATCCCCAAAAGAGGATCCTCATTGTTGGTTTTGCTTGTCAGCGAATTTTTTTTTGGCCAAAGGAGGCACCCATCACAAAATCTCTAATGTGTTCCCCTCATCTTTCAAGACAGCCCCCGTGGGTGCTAGAATCAAGAAAAGATTCTGTTTTTACCAGAAAGAAATCCTTTTTAAACTGCACATGTATTTTTACACCTCCGCCCACTGAAGGTGGTGCTGGAGCAGTATGTTTTGGGGTTGTCTGTCTGTCACCTTCATCTTGTTTCCTATTGCGCACGATCTTATTCAAGGCAGGAGTTTATATGGATAATCATTTGCTTGTATTGTTCATCTCTGCTATGTTTTGACTTCATACTTGATGATAAATTCCCCTTTAAAGGTAGCCAGTCCCTTTTGCAAAATCTACAAAAATCCATACAAATTGGCATGAGTTTAGGATATGCCCTTTTGATACTGTTCATTTGATCTTACGGTCATACGTTGCTTAAGTTATTAATGTAAAATGAAAATCTAGCTACCAACCTTGAATAAGCAAATCGGATCAGCTCACCGGCAGTAGCGCAGCCAGCTATATGGCTAGCTAGCTCAGCCGCGCGCAGCTCGCAGCCACCACACGTACCGTACGTGTAACGTGAATCCTTTCGTTGTGCGCTATCTTGAATCTTCAGGTATTTTTTTTCGTGGTACGAAAAAAGAAAGCTCTGATGGATTATCAAAGATTATTTCCTTAAAACCGAATTTCACGCTTTGTCAATTTCAGGGATAGGCTTTATAGCCTTTCTCTCTCAAATGATGACAGAGTCAGGGAACTTTCAGAATTAGGTCTGCAAAAGGGACGGGCTACCTTTAATACTAGTTTTTGCTTTTGGAAAAAGGAGACGGTTAAAGTGAGAAATGTATTCGACATCACGTCAAGAGGCCTGTATTATTTCCATTTTTTCTTCTATGTGGTACATGTATGTTTCAAACAAGAAAATGACATTCTTGCCCACTAAAAGAAAGAAAAAAGTCAAGAAAAATGGTACTGAATTTACTTAACCCACATGTTGTTTCAAACCCTTTCTTGTTCTCTACAGCTAGAATGTAAGAATCTGGTGGGCAGAAAAAGTTGACAATGACAGTTTTCTTCCCTGAATAGGAAAAATGGACGTTATAATCAATGCTTGATTGATGTTGTATTTTTGTGCCCTCTAGTGTCGGGATGGAGAACAACCATGTCAGTCTTTCAGTGCCCCTACTTTCTTCCAGCGCTGAGCACATTCCAAAGCGACCCTCAGTCGTTCGTTTTGAGGTTGGTGACAACGACAGCAGAGCCTCCAAGACCAGCATAGCCCAGGTCGGACTTTATGAAGAAGAAAGTAACGAAGACGACGATGAAAATAGCAGCCAAAGCACCAACCATAAAGACCTGCTTCTCTGATATCTGTTGTTCAGTTTCAGTTGAGATCTACTTATTCTCGGTTGCAGCCTGTTGTATATTGCATATGTTTTTTTACAAGACTCTTTAGTCAGGCAGGAACTTTGACATAACATTTTCATTACAGTTTTAACAATGGATTTTGTGCAATGTTTCGGAAGCACGATGTTGCCAAAATGTGGTAATGATTGTGTAATATTCTACGCAATATTCCAACAAGTACAATTCATTTTAGAGTCCAGTTTTAGGAGGCTCAGTGCAAAAATGACAAGGGTAAGTAATTTTTTTCTTTTGAAGGACGTGATTTCCGCTTCACTATGTAATGATAAAACTTGATATCATTATTGGTTCATATATAACCCAGGCAGAATTCAAAAGAAAAAACAAATGGAAATGTGTAATGCAAAAATCTTATCTGTGATGTGCAAGGGTATGTTTGAACGAGAGCTATGGTAGGTGTACCTACTTTTGTGAAGTGAATTTATCATGTATTTGCCTCCAGGGGGTGGCAGATTTTATGTTCATTGTTTCATTAATGTACATCTGTAAATAGAATTTCCAATATGGTGCTCAAACTGTAGAATAAGAAAAAGAAATGACATTTCAAAGTTAATTGTATGATTAACCGTATCATTTGCAGTAAATGAGTAAATGGAAAATTGTATCTTTGAAGATGTGAGTGTTTTGTATTGTTAAGTTGTGTGTGAGCAATGTCTGTAGGCATATTGTCCACAGAGCATGTTGTATATACATGTATATGTGCCTGTCAGTGGAAATTGATGCAGCAATTACTCCAGAATATCAAAGAATTCCAAGTTTTGTTCTAGTTAAGTAAGGGCAAGAGCAGGATAATTTTGTATACCCTTTCCCCTGAATTAGATTTACTTTTTTTATGGAATAAAAGTGTTAGGTTTCCAAACCTGGTGAGGGTGAAAACAGAGAAAGTTTTCGTGTTAACCAAGAGGTGACACACCTATACCGAAATTTCACTCTGATAAAAACAAAATATTTCCTTACAGTTTTATAAAGTATGGAATATTGAGGATTTTTAGGTACATAACTTTTCTTAGTACCTTTAATGCAGCTGTCAGTCTTCTATTAATACTAAAGTCTCATTGAGATATCCATCGGCAAACTCCCACATTTTTTTTTTCCCGACCACTCCACCTACATGTATGAGATGTGTATAAATACGTCAATAATAGTTCAAGCTCCAGTAAAAGAGAGTTTTGCCAAAAGTTGGCCAGACAAAATTATGATGTTGTATTTTGCACCAACTTTATGAAAATTCGATTACTCCACCTGTTTGCCACCAGGAAGCAAAAATGATGTTTGCTGTTTATTACACCTTTCATATATGCGCAAAAACCGTGGGGTTTACTGCGAGGGTTTGCCACTTGATATATGAATAAGCTGTAAGCTCGTATTTCTGTTTCCTCGGAGATTACCCCAACTAATGCATGAAAGTAATTTCTTTGTAGTCTCATTCAACTGTTGGGGACAAATGTAATCTATTCGGTCAAAGATTCCTAATATGCTGCTGCATTCAAGAAAGGATTGCGACTCGCAGGGAATTGCAACTCCTTTCTACGACAGCTTTATTACGCTAGTGCCAAAAATGCAATCAGAATGTAGCCTCAACAACTTTTGCAAAATGTTTGCTAGCCAGCTACCTCATGCAATTGTTATTCTCCTGTTTCCATGTGTTATCTTTCCTGCACGTTTACTTTGTTAATTTTCAGAGGGGCTGCTTATCTGCACCCAATAGATATTTTTGGACATTGTTCACGCAGGATGGTTCAAACTTGTACAGTTTGCGTGCACGAAGCAGACTTGGGTACTGTACTGCCCTGCTTCGACCAAAGGAAGCAAGTGACATATCGTTGGTGGAGTGATAAGACCTTGTATCTCAAATTTTAGTGAAAATTACTTTTTTGTATTAAACTCCAGATTATCAGTCAAGTAATGTCCTGTCCAAATCCAAGCTCTCTTACAACAAAAACGAAGCCACCACGGCATGTCAAAGGAAAGGCAATCCATTGCTTATAATGCTTTGGCAGCCGTATTTTTCACTTTCCTGAACATTTGATTTTTTGAGGTTTTGTCGCCCCACCGACGATATCAACAACACTTGAGTTACTGATATTTTCATAAAACACCTTGTGTGCTCTTCTTCCGGGCCAAATTTTATGCATGAAGTTGAACACTTTTCCTGCCACATGTACATGTAAGAGATATGTAAGGCAAGACATCATGGGTGTTGAATGATGTCTGTGTCAATGGCAGATACATTTTTCTCTTGTAATGTCACTTTTGTCAAAGTAGGGCAGTGTAGGTAGGAATAATTTACTGAAAGTAGAGATGTTGAGCATGATATGTGCAGGCTTGAAGTGTACATGTAGTAATGGATGATAAACGATAGCAATGACGATTTTCTCCAAAAGTAGATACACCCATACACTTTTGTTTTAAACGTAAGTAGATCATTTTATACAAGCATATCTCCCTGTCAATAATTTTGAGGAATCTTTTGTTGGTTTTTGTTTGTTTTGTTTAATTCTTTTTTTTTTTGCTTTACCTTGTACGGGTGGGGGATATTTTGTGGTAATGATTAGTCATATACAAAATATATTTTGTTTGCTTGTATGAAACTACAAACTTCAAACATTCCATCGTCAGCAATGCAGCTATTGAAGGGTACTATTTAACATTTAAAGTTGAATCAAAGAAGTGGTTTTTGGGGTTATCCATCCTTGTACGCAACAGTATAGAACATTTCGTTTCCACCATGATTGTTTGTTTGGGGGAGGGGGAATGCTCTCAAAATTTCTCATGAAATTAACTTCCAACTTTTCATTCATACATGTAGTTTAAAATTTTTCCGAAACCTTTTGGAGGGAGATTTTTGTCAGAATTACTAAAGGGAAAAAAACTTACAGCTTATAAAATGGTAAATAGTACCTTTCATACAGCCCATGTTTACATTTATGTGGTATTGGTATTATACATTAGTGCTTTCAGCAGTTCTCCTTTATGCTCAAAGTCAATTATAGATGTAAATACAGTGTGTTTCTTGAAAAAGGATACCCAAATTTTTCCCATCATTTACTCAAGAAATGATCATGTCCTGATACCTTTGTATCATTCATGTCGAAGATCATTTCTGCCTCTTTCATTACATCCCAAACTGTAAATAAAAACATATAAATTGAGTAAAGTCAAAAATAGTTTGTGCACAGAGGTCATGAATAACTTAATTACAATAAATAACAATAAAAGGAAATGAAATATTGAGACAAAATGACAAAGATTGGTGATCTTTCATGATGTTCTTTTGTTCGCCAGTCAAAAGTTTTGCAGTTTTGAAATGAGATTGGGGCCTATAACTAGCCCCAAAGGCCTTCCATGTGACCTTTCCCCTTTCTGTCCAAGAAACTAATACAAAGGGAGGATCAATGTATGGCTGTTCATTGTGTTGATCACTACTCTGGGCACAAATAACTTTTGGCATTGATAGTTTGAAATTGTTATGATCCAATCATCATTAGCTCTGTTATCGCAGACATGACAGATGTGGTGTTATGTAATAGAGGAAGAAATTCTCGCATTTCACAATCCTTGCGCCCTCGTCCGGTTCAGTTGCAACAGTCACTCTAGCGTGTATGGCTCGACAACAGTACCATCAACACCTTGCACTAGTCGCCTTTTCCGCTCTGATTCTAGTGATTACAGACTTCTAACACTTAATATTTTCCCTGGGCTCTCACTGCTAATTCTACAAACTCATCTTTCTTCTTCCCTGCACTTGGGATCCCTCAGTCAGTTAAAGATTTTTTCAGTTGGTCAACTTTTATTCGCAACGTCTGCTATCTTGGAATAGTTGTCGACCTGCGAGTGGGAAAATAGGCCTCTCATGGTACGGACGTTGGTGGCATTGTGAAACGTGAGAATTGCCTGCTTCATGATGCATTATCACATGTTTATTTGATAAGATCTTGCTGAGGAAAGTGAGGTTTCCTTTTTTTAAAGAAACACTCTGTAGATTGATCACTGTTTGTTATGATTTTTGAAATGTCTGTTACAAAGAATGCAAAGCTACTTACACTGCGAACAATGAAATATGAAATGAATATATCATGTAAAGTTGAAGGAAATAGGTACAGAACGTATACAAATTTGTTTGTCTGTTGTTTTACTGGAAAAATTGATGTATTTTGTAGATAGATGTTATATTACATACATCTTTTTGTAAAGATATGTTTAACTTACGTTTTATAATGTGTGCTATTCTGAAAACAGGTTTAGAGAGTATTTGAGTTGGCATTACTTATCAAATGATCAATTTCTAATTTTTCTTGTTTCATTATTTTATGTAGAAACCGAACCAAACTGAAATTTGTGTTAAGTGATACAACTGACCAACAAAATAACAATATGTTAAATGAATAGACTAAAAAAGCAATTACATGTATGAGTGATGCAGACTGTTACTTTCTTGCAGTATTTACTGTTTTTCCGGGAAAAACAGGTTTCAAGCAAATACCGGTACTGTTTCTCCTGAACTTTATTTACTGTAACAATTCTAAGGCTGTAAAGAAGGATATACTCTTTTTCCACTCATATTACTTGTTTTCATACTCAAAATACTACAAAACTTGGTACCTAAATGGTCGGCATCTCTGAATTACCACATAGATTCACAGAGAAGTACACATTTGATAGGTATACATGTAGAAGATCTTTCCCTCACAATTATATAATCCTCACTAGATACTTTACATCAATTGCCTTTTCGAAAGGAAAGATCTTGGGTGCAATTGAGGCTCAGACCACTCATTTTTAATTTATTGTCTAGGAAAAATGTATTATTTTTCACGATTGTTGTTTGGATATGTACATGTATGTATCTGATGTTGTAGTATGCAAGGTGAATAGTGTATATAGAGATTGATCCTTTCCAGAAATGTTTGTTCTTAAATTCGATGTTATTGTTTTTATATATATTATAAAAATGACATGATTTTGATAAATGTGTAGAGTATACGAAGAAACATGTACAAGATGCCTTCATTAAGAGTTATTTTCAAGAATAAAAGAAATATTTTGAAAGTTTTTTTGTGTCAGGTCTGGATGTTGTTGTAACGTGTGTATGAGGATATACAATGTAGATGTTCGTTTTCCTCGTAGTTCTCCTTTCCTCTCACTCCTTATTTCTCCTTTTATTCTATCTTTCTATCAAAATTTCCCTTTTCTTCTCTCAGCACACTCCGTCCTACCTTCCTCTTTCCTGTTATCTGTCACTGTCTTACTATCCTTACCATCTCTTGTTAAAATCTTTTTCAGCTATTTCTTTATTATAAGCTCCCATCTTCTCCCAGCCTATTCTTTTCCTGTTCCAATCCTTTCTCCTTTAATATCCTAACTTTTATTTATGTAGTCATAGATGAAATGATGATTATGATGTGGTGGTACGGTGGCAAGAGAGTTACTTAAGTGTGATGTGAAAAGATGAGAGACAAAATAAAGAAGCTCGGAAATCAAGTTCTTAAGTTGAAATCCAGTTTATTATCGAAGATGAAATAAAAATGAATTCGCTCTGTGCTCTAACTCAAATTGCCCCAACAGGCTTGGCTTTGAAAGTAAAAGTCTACAAAAATATCAGTTCCTTGAAGGCTGCGCGGAGAGCAACATAAATGATGACCAAACGAAACTACGAGCTAAAAGTGTCAGTCAACTAAAAGTGGCCCCGAGCCACAATTTTACCTTGCCTTAAATACTCCATGTACAAATCCAATACATTTGCCCAGTTGCCTCCAACATCCCAAAGCCTTAACCAATCATCAACTAGCATCCCAAACTCCTAATAACCAATTAGAGAACAGCCCGAACCAGTTGGGTTCACATAAACAAAAGAGCACGTGCCCAGGCAGGGCTGAAAGTAGGAGGAGCTTACACCTCCTAAAATATTTGGGTCACTCTAATTAAAGATTCAGGAGCTCAGGAAGCACCTCTTTGTTAACTAAAATATCCTTAATACTAATACCAGATGTATGCATAATTTAACCAAATACCAAGTGCGAAATGCCAACTACCTATAACAACCACCTTATTACCAATGTATAATGACCAAATACCCAGACAGACACCCACCTGCCTCGTTAACAATACCAAAGTCCTACAGAACAACTCTCTAAATATCTCAAGTAATCTCACCCTTTTTTCTACTATGCCGCCCCCTTAAAGGGGGTACCCAATGCTGAAACAATGTTGGTTCATTCAAAAGAGCATGATTTTATTAGCAGAAAATCATCTGCCTCAAGTTTTGACATCTGCCTCAAGTCGTGTTGCCAAGGAAACCCCCAAATGTGGTAAGATTTCAGGATATTTTTGACCCCTCAGCTGTGACCCAGTTTCAACTGGGTACCCACTTTGACGTCAAAATGACGTCAAAATGACGTCAAAGTGGGTATCTTGTCGCGCAATTCTAGTAAAATCAATGCATTTTGGCTAATTTTCTTGACTTTATTATAAAATCTGCATTATAGAAGTGTATTTAAAAGCAAATTCAGTTTGACAAATGGAAGGGATATAGTTTTGTTTACACTCGAGTTCGAGCTAAATCCAGGGTAATAATATTTTTGCAGGGCCGTCTGGGAGAACAGTACATAATACTGAAGAGGCTACCCTGGGTAAACAAGACATTATTATTATCATTATCATTATCATTATTATTATTATCATCATTATCATTATATCATTATGATTATGTTATTCACCATACGAGTCATCCCCACGACTGTAATAAGATGATTAGATATGTTTGAAAAAAAAACAACAACCCTGTTTGACAATGAAAATGCATCTGATGCCTATTACTAGTATAGCGAGTAATACAAATTCCTCGCAACGAGTCTATTTCGTAGAAGAGTATCAAGCATGTGACTGCGTTTAGAAGCAAACCAGTTTTGACAATTTACCAATGCATTCCTTTCAATTATCACTTTCTTTATGTTTGAGTAGGGTACTTGAAACGAGTCTTACTTTGAATTAAAAAAAAATGCTTCAAAGAAAACTAAGTTTGACATTAATGCATTATCTATTTACTGCTGTGCGCAGAATTCTAAAAGATTCTAAACCCACATGAACGGAGAGAGTTTAACTAACAAGCGTGATTATATTACATCAAAAATCAAAGTAAGTTTGACAATAATTAATGCTTTCGTTACACACACCTACTAATTGGTAATTCGTTTTATTACATTGCCATAAAACATTGGAATTCTCTTCCTAATGATATAAAGGGAATAGAAAACTTTGTTCATTTTAAGAAGAACTGAAAGAATATCTCTCACTTGAGAGTCAGAGGGAAGAAGCGAATGATATGTTATATAGTTGAAATAGCCTGAATACAGAATACAGACCACCTTCTTTTCTCTGCCATGCAGGTTAATACTTAATATGGTTTTGCACGTTTTGAAAGATTCAACATATTCATTGCTATTTCCCCCTCCTTCCTCCCCCTTTTTTCCTATTCTACATCTATTTTCTTGTCTCCCCTCCTCCTCCTCCTCCTCCTCCTTCTTCTTCTTCTTCTTCTTCTTCTTCTTCTTCTTCTTCTTCTTCTTCTTCTTCTTCCTTCTTCTTCTTCTTCTTCTTCTTCTTCTTCTTCTTCTTCTTCTTCTTCTTCTTCTTCTTCTTCTTCCTTTCACTTTTCTCCTTCTTCATATTCTTGTATAAATTATCATTACTATCATTATATAATTATTATTCCTGATTATTATTCTGTGTGTAAATATTACGATTTTAACTTATTAATTATTTTGTTTATATATCAAGGACCCCGCAGGAAATAAGCTTTCTAGCTTTCGTGGGTTATCCAGGTCAAGCTTACTGACCTGTTATTCTTCGATTTATATATCTATTGTTGTGTTTTGGAGACTTGGCAAATAAAATCAATCGCATGACTAATCGCGTGGGTATACAAGTAAACCCGAAACTCGTCTCCCTACAATACATTAACCCATTCGTGACAGGAATTATTTAAAGCCTTTTATTCTTCAAATTGGCAACACCAACATTTCTATTTTATTGCTACATTTTATTTATAAAACGTCATGTATCAGAAATGAATATAAATTGACAGAAATTATGATAAGTCAAAAAGTTGCCAATTTGCAGGGGAAACGGTGATTTTAAACTTTCTATCACATTGCCAATTTAAGGATTTTAATGCTTATTTTCCTTTAAAAAATTTTCAGCATCAAACAATGAATATTGATGCAACCAAAATGGGCACAGTTTGTGTAGAATTTTTTGCTCTTTCTGCTCATGTATTTGGTATGACTTTTAGGGCTTTGCATCAAAAGATAGGCCTGTTAGGCCAAACCACAAAATGTGGACGAATGGGTTAACAAGCATGATTAATTACATTTGACAATACATCAGGTCTAGCAATTGATATTCTTTGTTATCTTCAAGTCTTGAGAATAGTTCTCTACTCGAAACGAGTCTGGACGATAATGAAATCAACGAAAGCGTGCTTGAAAAGAAAATATATAAGACCAAAAAAGTGTATAAGACGACTGTGAGTACAACACGCAATATATAGCCGTCTGTTCGATATGTTGTATAATATGCTATGGGCAGAGCGGAATGCTGAGTGTAGTTTGATATTTTTTTTTTCGTTCTTTATTCTTCCTCATGAGCAAATGCATTCTTTCCCTCTAATATCGCTTAATCATATGGCACTAAAACATTCTGATATAATATGACTATTCATGAATACAAAATTACGGATTATATCGTATCATATCGTATCACATCATAATCATATGATATGAGAATCCAACTGCTAAATTCCTTCACAATTGAATGTTTTAAACAGAAACGAACCATGTTACGCCATATGCACCATCATTTTTACCCCAGCTCTTTTTTTTGGTACCAATTTTCCTCTCACGCTTCATGTGCTGATATCACTTCAGAGAGCTGTTCGTACTCCACTTTGAGGGATTCCAAAAGTTGACGTTTCTAATAAAAAAAAAAAAACACGACAAAAATTTGTTAATAAAGAAAGTTACAAAAAAAAAACCGAGGTGCTTTAAAAGTTGTGAGATTTTTCAAGTTGATGCGTGAAAATAAATGCAACTGGCTTCTAAATTAATTTTGATGCCAACCTATCTGCATTACTACAACATTGAAAGTACAAGCCTCAATGTGGATGTTAAAATTAAAGAATATAGGCCCAATGTCTTCTTAAGATTGTTCAGTAATGGATTTATAATGGATTTATAAAGAAAAGAGATAACTTAGATCAATAATGTACTTTTAAAGGAAAAGCAATATATTCGAGTATTAATGGGGTCTATACTTGTAATCGTTGTTATGCCTACATTTTGGCTTCATTGTAATCATAGAACTACTAAAAGGTGTTCCACATTTGCTGACCGAACCTTTCTCTACACAGTCAGCAGATGGTTTTCTCTTTTTTATTTTATTTTTCTTTATGCCTTACATTTTCAATCACTAACCTTCTCAAGTTCCTCAGTTATACTTGACACCATGCTCCCCCCCCCCCCCGTGGACTGAAAGTGAAGTGCATGTGGGGGTGTCATAATCCCTCTCCCCTCTTTTTCAGTGATACCCCTGTACCCTTTCCTTTCAATTACTTCTGAAATTACCTCTTCTAGTTCCTCTGTCAGTTTCTTGATCCCTTCATCCATAGACTGAAAATGAACTGCATTTGACAATGACGTACCAGATGAAACCTCCGCCCTCTGTATCGCCTGACGAGCGCTTTTCGTCACATGGTGTGAGTTGTGGAGATGACTGGAGCCGGATTCTCGGTTGCCACGGTAACAGCAACAGAGGGGCCATATCTATCATGTTAAATGTATCAATAAACCATTACGCGATGCTCGTTAGATAGTTGTTTGAAAATGGATGGACCATGATACCGAATAATAGAATTAGAATATGATAGAACAGGCAGTAAAAGCTAGATATAGACAGACATGGAAGGAGAGATCAAATGAAAAAGAGCAAAAGCACTTGTCCCCCAGCATGTGCCAAAAACATTCTGGAGGCTTTGTTTTCAAATAATTTTTTAGAAAAAAAAAAACCCATAAAACTACACAGTTATGAGTATAAACTCGAATGTACAGAATGTCTTCTTATGATTTCTTTCTTTTAATGCTCATGTATTTATCAAAAAGGCTCGGTCGTACTCTAATGTGCTCTCTTACCTTCGGCACAAAAACTAGACACAACACGGTAGTGTTAGCAAAGAGAATCGCACAGCTAAAGATGATGAAACGGAGATCGACACGGTACATGAACACGGTGATCGTTGGAACAGCGACTGCCATCGTCACCGCTACCGTGTACACAGAGAAAGCGATGTATTTGCCTAAATAATTATGAGGAAACAAATACCGATAATGTCAGTATTGACGATAATGCGGTAAATTCTAGCAATTACGATAATGCCAAAAAGCATAGTCATCTTACCACTTACAAAAGAGTAGGATGTACTGAGGGCAGATCGATAAAGTATTATGAATGATTTAGAATTTTCATTAAAACATGTTTATTATAATCACTCATTACAAGTCTACAAAATGAATACGACCGTACGAGTAAAGCGTGATGCGCTATAATAGTTATAAAGCTGAAAATCGTTTATTGTGACATCTTTCCTGATAGGAGAAATATATTTTTCTGTCATAATCCAAGTAAGTAAACTAAATTATGTCGCTCTCGGCTAGTTTCTAGTCCGAGTCGCCCCGGGGCTCGCCAAACTACTCGACAGAGCGCGTGTTCAACACGATCACTACTGTAGTTGAATGGAGAGAAAATTGCACTTACTGTCGTTCAAATCGGAAACGGTCACATCTCGAGTCTCCCATGCAAGGAAGATCCCAAACATAAGAAGGATTCCTTTAATGCTGTACATGATGATCAGAAAGATGATCTGACTGGTGGACTCACATGTTCGAACGGTCGGTACAAAATAGATTTCCCGCGAGGGATCAGTCATGTCCAGCTTTGTGAGAAAAAAAAGGACGAGATATAAAATTTAGGTCAGCATATTCCTAAGTGCTAGGCATCGAGACCAAAAAACAGAATTCAACTCACTTTTTCTGTAAATGAAGTATTTTTGCAGCGATTAAGCCAACAATCGATAATCAACAACGGCAAGATCTAGGCTGCTAGCTTTAAAACAACGTTTCATTGATCATTAACATGATTAAACAGCCGATTTGTTGTTTTGGACTTAATACTGACCCATTGGTTTTGTGGAGTATTAAAAACGGAATGGATAATTATGAACTGTTGTTACATTAATTTCAATCCTATTTTCATGCTCTTTTTTTATTTGATTATTGCTTCTTTATGTCTTACCTGAGAGTCTAGAGAGTGTGACGTCACATGCACGTCATCAAGAACCACTCGGAACACGAGGATGATGGAGTCAGCAAGTACCAAAACACAAACACCAAGTATGAGTTTGGAATCGGGTAAGTTCTGCAAAATATGAAGGGAAAGATATGAAAATTCACGGTTACTGCTACGAAACATTCAAGCCCCGAAAGTTTCAACAATACCACTATACCACTAAAAAAAGAAAAGAATACTTTTACTCTTCAGCAATTCCCCCACCGTGTGTGGGTTACCCAGAGGCGATCACTAGCATACGATATGAAATCATTACGTACTTTTGAAATGGCAATTGCTTTACTGCAATATCTTCATTTTGCAGTAAGCAATATTCTATTGATCTATTGTTTGAGACAAAAAACATATAAAACTTTATAGAACTTACAATTTTCTGGAGTCTTTCCACTGCTTTCTTGAAGATAGCATGGATGCGATAAGTCTTACTGAAAAGAGCACCCAGCGCTAAGGAAATGCCAATACTGACTAGACCAGACTGAACCTAAAGAGAGATGCCGTAAATGATACAATATTATGTCGAAGGGAATAGGAGGAAATTGCAAAGAAAATGAAATAAGACGGAAGTGGTTTGGAAAAACCATCTAGAAGAAAAATAAGTTGACAAAAGAGATCACTGGCTTAGAAAAGAGGAAAAACGGGAGGGAAAGGGGCTGAGAGAGAGGGGAAAGAAGAGTAAAAAATACGGTATAGAACTGATACTAAAGGATGGAAAGGGAGAGAAGGGGAGAATATTACGATATGCACTGAATAAGTGATACATGTATTACTGTATACATACGTGACAAAGGACGACAATTTGTCGCTCTGTATAAGACGAGGCTGAGTTCAGTCCGGGAATAACGATGGACACGTAAAGCATCAGGCAACCGATTACGATAAGGTTGTTGAGAATCGGACTCGATATCTTTATCGTTCTGAAAGGAATATGAGGTTCAGGAATTACGATGCTATCAATATATTGTGTTTAAGCATTATGATTAGAATATAGAAAAGATGGGTTGGTATGACGCGCAAGGTAGCCTAAAATGATACCAATCGAAGAAATTTTGTTACTTGACTATAGCTTCTTGATTTATGATCTTTCGGGACTTGTTGCGACAGTATTTGGGTATGTTTAGTGGTCTGTAGTAGTGAAACGGTATGTCTGTGAATGAAGGCGTGTTTCGTTCGTAACAGTTTGGGGGCTTGTCTGGATTAAGTCGATAAATATTCTAGAATTTAAGGATCCCGTCCAATGCTTGAAAGGAAATAGCTTATGTATTTCAAACTTCTCGCCCCTACGATAGTTTTGAAAGAAAAAAAAGCATGGTTCTATATACCAACCTGTATTCCCTGTAACGAATATTGAGTGAGAGAAAGACAAGCGATAAAACTATTCCGAGACCTGACAAGGAATAGATAATGATCTGAACATTCGTAGAAACGGTCTCATCAACTTGTAGATAGGTAACGCCGTCCACGGGCCGCTTGCCACCTGCAAAGATACGCCATCAGACATGCATTAGTTCGAAAATTATCGACGAGGAAGAAGTTAATGTGAAGAAAAAACAAAGGGAAAATCACAATTCTTTAGTGTACGACAAAGTTACAACTGAGAGTAATCTCCAACTACTTTTGAGGTCGAATGACCAGTTTCAGATAGGAGATTTTAAAAATGACATATATTTCGTGATCTCGGTTTTCATTACTTGTACCTTTAAGTGGTACCTTTTAGTGAGAATTCTCACTATTCGATGTTCTTTTTTCTGTTCTGTTATATCTCTCTTGTCAACATAAAACTCGTAAACTTTACATCCTATTATCCCTTTTTTTTCAACCGTCTACATACCATTTTACATTATTGTAAGTCGGGTTTTTTTTCCTTGTCCTTTCTCCTCTCCCTTGTCCTTCTCCTCTCCCCACTCCTTCATTTTCCCCTCTCCATTCTGTCTGTTCACTTCTCTTTTCATTTCTTCCCCTTATCTCATCATTCCCTGACATACCTGCCCATTGTATCTGTCTCTTCTCCACTGGCGTAAATGTTCTCGCCTTGTCAGAATAATCCATAACTTTTGACACAGTCGTTCCTGTCATGATATAAATATTATATGCATAATGTTATTTAGTTCGAGATTCTGACATTAAACTTTAATCAAATGAGTACAATAATATTTGCAGATCTTGATTTTTAGTATTCATCGAAGAGCATTTACGGTAAACTCTGCATGTGAAATTCATGATGAATATCTTGTCATCCTGATCACGTATTTTAAGGTATTGAATAAAGACAATTTTAAATCAAGAGGTGATCTGTCACAGATGACAGACCTAACAAGTATCAGATAAAACTGAAAATGACTATAAAACGATGCTTAAGTTGAAAATAAAGTTACTATGTCACTTGTCTTCAAATTCTAAGAACTTTGAGGCAACATGAAATTAAGAGTGAGAAAATGAATCCAGAATTACGTACCAATAAACTGCTCAACATATACTGGAGAATGTCTGATGCCCTCCTCTCCAAGTTCAATTTTGTCCTGGTAAAAATGACAGATAATCAGAAAAACAAAGATCAGAGAAAATGCATGCATTTCAGGGGCCACATAACATCTTTTGAGGGGGGGGGGTGGTTGACACCCAAACATGCATAAAGTCCACGGGCTGTAGGGCCCCTGGCGGGGTTCAGGGGAGCTCCCTGAAGCCCTTGGGTTTATGGTCTTTGCAAGCCTATCAAATGAACAATTTACAAGTTAGATATTGTTTTTACAATTAATATAGGGGTTGGGTGTTTTTTTTAAATCGAAATTGTGTGTGTGTGTGGGGGGGGGGGGGGGGTTGCTTGCCTGGTTCCTGCGGTTTATGATAACAGTAGAGAATCAGGGAATGATAGGTCTGTACACTTATATCCAATGGTGAAAGATAATTATCTTACCGTAAGGCCAACGAATGATATATCCCTCGCATGCTTCATAAAGATATTCGCCATTTCAGCGTCCTCATAGTTAAAATCCTCCAGTCGAATAGATTTCTTTATATCTCTGTCGAGGAATCGATTTAGTTGTTCTACATCAGTTATAGATGCGTTTAGTATGAGTGCCATGGTGAAGAGGTTGTCATAGGCGTAAATGTCGCGGGAATTGTCTTCCATCCTATGCAGTGCTCGCAAGTATTCCATGTGATGAGGTAGTGGTTTCTGTTAAAAAAAACATCGTCCAAAATAAAAACAAAATGAAAAATGAATCGTCCCTGGCGTTTCAGACGTTTTATTTCAGTCATGATAGGTACATAGGTTCTAATTCTTATCAAATATAAAGATTATGTTCTATCCGCCTTCCCCTCCTGAACAATTTTATTCTTGAAAATCTTTGCTTCTACGGCCTTTCCTTCCCCCTTCATATTCGTTTTCTCCGTCCTCTTCCTATTTTCGTGGCGGCGTTATTCTTCTTCCTCATTGTTTTCAACTACTCTTTCTTTAACATGCTTAATCTTATCAGTCCATTTCTTCTTTATTTTCTTATATTTCATAATTTTCTTCATTTCTCGTTTTTTCCACTTATTCGTCTTCTAATCTTTTTTCTTTTTTCCTATTGTAAGTTTTTTCTTCTTTCGCAACTTTCTTGTTACGTTGTAATCATGCCTACATTTTCGCCCTTTTACTTAATCCTTCTCTTTTTTCTCGATTGTGACTTACAACTCCGTTAAAGTTGATCGCCTCTACATCAGGGACAAACTGGTCACCATCGAACCCTATGACATACTGAAGAACCTCCTCCATCTCAGCGGAAGTACATGGAGCTACTTCCGGGTTGGGGTTTCTCCACCAACCATCTGGCAACCATCCGGGTATGATCCAGACGATCTTTGGACCGTATAAACCTTGTTGAAAGACCTTTGAACATGACACGAAATTCAGCAAAGTCGAGAATAGGATCATAATTCAAAACACATTGATTCTGGTTGATATGATTTATCATAGACAACAAAATGCATCATGCCCGTCGGGGAAGGGGGGGGGGGGTTGGTTGAATGCACCGACTTTTCTTTCCAAGACATGTCAGAAAAATCTGGAGTAAAAAAAGGTGCTGTCCATCTTTCATATTTATTTCTTTCTCGCTTGATTGTTAGGTAATTGTAGTAATGAATCAAATATGGGAAAATATCATCCCTTTCAACAATTAAAAAAAATCCTATGGAATCGTAATATGAAACGTTATCTTATAAATATAAAATTGTCAAGCGCCTACAGTATAGACCAATTTCACCTCCGGTTTATGTATTTGGCCCTCTATCGGCGACGCCATTGCTGCGGTGGGCAAGCGCGCTGACCGCAATTGGCTCTGTGTACAAAATGAATGTAAGATATGAGATATGCCCTGATATTGTTCCATTTACTTTATTCTAGACCAATGAAATAAAGGATGGATACATGGGTAGATGAGGTAAGACAATGGCCATATCTGACAGATGAAGGTATGATATATTTTTGTACTTTTGATGGTTTTTCAACTTACTTTGTCAGTAGAAGTTCGATTGAAGCATAGAAGCCGTAGTAAACGGAAGACCTCAATCTTACCCTGTTTACAAAGTCATGTTTTCACTCATTAAACTTTACGCCAAAGTACATAGTGATAATGTTTTTTGACTTCAAAGTCCATTCTGTTGATGTTTTTACCCACTGGCGACGAATTCCTTCACACTGCTTACGGAAACCTGTGTAGGGAGTACGGCTTCTCACACAAACAGGCTTCATGAGTCAAAAGCGAGTGAATTTCGCACTCAGTCAGCTTCCAATTTTTAAACTTTCTCCAATTCTTGTGGCATTTGAGCACCGCACAGCTGCGACCTGAACTTCCCTGATAATTTCTCATTGGAAATATGAAAAGAAATCTGCATATATTGGTCAAAATAAACAAAAAATCAAACGAATGTACATAACGCGCTATCGACTTGTGTACTATAAAAGTTGGATCGCCCACCGCAGTATGTCGAATTGTGTCGAACAGTCTGCTGCCCCCTTGCGTTGTGGGATTGGTCTATACCCCGATGCATAGAATTATATTACATCAATTTGACACTTTCACTTTTAAATAAGCTAAACTTTTTACCAAATATTTTTCTTAAAAACAGAATTTAATGAACACTCTTGTCTTCTTAACGACTAAATCTTGAAAGTTTGGAAATACCTTGCAGAAGAAGATGACAGCTGGATCGGGCAAAAATCCAGCGAATATTATCCTAGCATCATGTCTCTATCAAAATAAAGCATAAATATTAAATGATTTGTATGATTTTATCTGCTGATGAGCAATAAAAACCTAAATAATGGTCTTAATATTTGGTTCTATTAATAGCAAATATCACACTATGCACTGTAAAACCCGTTATGGAAACCCACCATCGTCTTGATGCATATGTAATTGTAATAGCGAATTACCACATTATAATATGTCCCAGAAACCCATTATGGAAACCCCATAGCAATTTGTGAAAAGTTAGTCTTGATATAAAATTCTTGTAATATCGAATATCATATTACAATAGGCCTATACTCTGTGAAGCCCATTATGGAAACCATAATCGTCTTGATAATAGGATTTTTGTATCAGAGAAGAGCACATTCATATGCATTGTGAAAACCTATTATGGAGACTCACAGTCATCTTGATATTCTTGCAATTGTGAATATCACGTTATGATAATGCAAAAAGGAGCTCTGGAAAATTAATCAGACCTCGGTCACGTCATGACTTTTATAATGACCATTATACCCATAATGACCATAATGACACATAATGACACATAATGAGCCATAATGACCATTATGACCCATTTTTCATCAAGGTACACCCTATAGCCTAAAGTTACCCTACTATGAACAGACAAGAGAAAACTCACAAGTATACACCATACAGTATTTCTTAAAGAAACACACATGCACACGGTGGATTTAATATGCCTACAGTTCGATAATCTATTTCAATGTACGATAAAAGAACAATGTAGATAAAATGCCGTTATTATTAAGGCATTTAAATGGCTCTGACAGCTGTCATCAGTGCTCATGACATTTTACAGTGCATTTCAAGGAATGATCCTTCCAACATGTCCAAGTAACGACTACACATGGATTGAGAAAGGTAAATGTTTATAGTTCTGCTTTGTTGTTGTTGTTGTAGTAATTCCTCTGACTCTTTCCCATAAATCTGGTGGCACAAGAAATCAGATTAAGATCGTCATTCATCTCCGCAATCCTGACAATTATCTACTCCCCCCCCCCCCGATACCTCATTATATTTATTTATAAGGTGGAGTTAGACGTACCTTGAGACTTTCTACCTGAGCTTCTGCATTGTTGATATCGTTCACGGCTTCAATGGAGAGAACATGGACGTTGGCTTGATGAAGTAGGAGCGTTAGCTGCTTGGTGTTCTATGACCACAGTGAATAGGAAAAACGCAAGCATGATAAATAACAAACAGCCAAGAGAAAAACACGAACGTGATATTAGAGCTCTAGTAGTCATACAAATGTCCAGGTCGACCAGAAAAAAAAATTATTGGAAAAAATCCTTTTAATGAATATCTGATGGGTATTAACATTATTCACTGAGTGAATACTTCAGTATTCCTGAAGTTAGCCTACTCAACATGGGCGTCAACAAGAAAAAGCCAATAGGTTATATGTTATCCACCCCCCCCCCCCCAAAAAAAAGAGGACACTTGAAAAGAAATTTCATCAGTTTTTTTTTTGGGGGGGGGTTGAATGTCCACCCCCCCCCCTTTTTAAAAATGAAATCATAAGATGGAATGACGCCCATGCTACTCAAGGATGAGTCTGCCTTCACTATCATGAAGCAAACAACCATCTGTTTTAAAAGCTATACTCTGTGCATATGCAGGGATATTGTACCCTGGACTTCGGGATTTATAACAATTTCTTTAGCTTCAATTACCTCTCTAAAGTAGTCGGTATCTTCGAAGATGATGGTCACTCGAGTCCAGCCCATCTCCTGGACGAAGGCTACCCGTGCCGGGTTGAGGAGATCCTCATCCACCGAGATTCGCACAGTCAGGGGATAGCGAACGCGGTCTTTGAAGGTGCTGGAGCTTGCTAGCACAACCTGGGGGAGGAGGAGGGGGAAGGGTAAAAGGAAGTGAGTGGATTCCTGATAAGAAACATAAGAAACAATGGTGATATTGCATTAAATCGCATGCGTACTAACGGAGTTACAGGAAAAATGGGTGTAATGCCCCCGCCTCATCAAAAGGTGGGGAAAAAGGTATGGAGGATGAGAGATATAGAGAGGGAGGGAGAGAGAGAGAGAGAGAGAGAGAGAGAGAGAGATAGAGAGAGAGAGAGATAGAGAGGAAGAAGAGAGGGGGGCAGAAGGGAAGGGAAACTTGAAAAGGAGATGTTATGATCCCTTCCTCTGCCCCCCCCCCCCCCCATGTCTCGACCCATGCACCTAAGCCACTCACCAAAACGAGAGACACGATAGTAGCCCAGTGCCCCGTTTCATAAAACTTATTATTAATAACAAGTTGCAATAACTGTTATAAGCTACTAAAATCTTTGCATCTGACTGGCTGAGAGCAAATTTGTCATAGAAATGTAGCAGTTGTTACTGATAACAAACTTTATGAAACGGAGCCCAGATATAGCAATCCTTTTTTAATTAATTCCTTTGCTTAATTGTCTTTAATCCATTGACCTGAATAACAAAAGTATTGTACCAAGGGCTGATTCCACTGACCAATGGAATGTTCCTTATTAATCAATTGCTAAATCTTAGTTGATATGCTTTCATCCAGCGGAAAAGGACAGGTGCCCCTGAAAAATCATGTCGGGTGCCCCTACCACATCAATCCCCTGGACCCCTGGACCCACTGACCTGAACGATATTGTACTGAGAGACGACCTCGTTGACCACGGTAGCGACGGTGGAAAACATCGGTCCCCATGTCATCAAAACAGGCGGACCTGTGGAGACGAAGTCGTGCAGGAGACGGAGCGCGTTTGCCGGATCTCCCTTAAAGATGTTTGAAACAACAGGAGAAAGAAAGCGTCACTTTTGGGAGGGAGGCTGATTCTCATGAAGATGGACAGTTATATGAAAGACTTGGCATGAAAGAGTTTGTATATACTGGAAGGAGTTGTATTTTCCTGCGGTACAGCGTATAGCAGGAAAATGTTAGCGAGACGCCACGTTCCCACAAGGCGGGATGGTTTGAATAAATTGGGCAGGTGAATGTTATTGTACATATTGAATGGAAAGGAATGTTCAGGAAGGCGTAAGAAGAGGGAGGAAAGGGCGTGGAAGCCATTCTAGCTTTGGCAGACAACGAACCACGACACAATTTAAAACTGAATTAAATTGATTTATTTGGAAGAATATAGAGGGTTGATATGTTGATGAAAATAGAGATTCAAAGAAGTTTCATTAACATGGTTAAGAATTTATCGATTTGGGACGACTTGCCATTTGGTTTTTCAAGAGAATCTCTGGTTTTGTTTGTTTGTTTGTTTTTTATTTCATTGTAGTAAATGAGTGCCTCTATCACATTTTTCTTCTAAATGATATAACTGTTCACCTCACTTGCCGAATGTGTTTGCTTTCCGCAAACACCCTATGTCTAAATTTAATACGAGCGAGCGTAGTGAGCGAGGATACACTCTCTTTCGTAGAAGTGATAGTTGTTCATCAAACTACATGATGGGCTTAAAGATAGCATAGGCTTATTTGGTCACCTCTTTCGCCTGATACGTTTTCAATGACCATCCTAAATCTTGATATTATACGAGCGAGCTCAGCGAGCGAGGAAAAAAAATATACCCTTCCCATAGTAGAAGTAATAATTCTTCATCCAAATACATTGAAGAATTAACTATGAGATATCTTACTTATACATAAACATATTTTGGTCACCTCACTTGCTGAATTCGTTTGCTTTTCCAAACCATCTCGTATTAAAATTTAGTCCGAGCGAGCAGCGAGCGAGGAAAAATCTGTATAGTATTTTTATTATGGTATCAGTGATAATTATTCATCCCACTGCACGATGGTATTAATCATGAGATATCTGACTTTTTTCATATGTATACAGGTATATTTGGTCACCTCGCTTGCCGCATTCGTTAGCTTTTCCATGCCATTTTGTATTTAAATTTAATCCGAGCAAGCGGAGCGAGCGAGGAAAAAAATCTGTATACTATTTTTCACGGTAGAAGTGATAATTATTCATCCCAATACACGATGGTATTGATCATGAGATATGTGACTTTTATGTATACTGGTACATTTGGTCATCTCTCTTGCCCAATTCATTTGCTTTTCCATACCATCTTGTATTTAAATTTAATCCGAGCGAGCGCAGCGAGCGAGGAAAATAAATACTGTTTTTAATGGTAGAAGTGATAATTCTTCATCCAAATACACGATGGTATTAATCAAGAGTTAAATTTAATCCAAGCGGTCGCAGCAAGCGAGGAAAAAATCTATATACTATTTTTCATGGTAGAAGTGTTAATTTTTCATCCAAATACACGATGGTATTAATTATTAGATAATTAACCTTTTTTTATATGTGTGCAGGTACATTTGGTCACCTCGCTTGCCGATTCGTTTGCTTTCCCAAATCCACCCCCTCCCCACACACACGCAATACATAAAATACATCCGTAAAAGTAAAGCCTTATCTTTCCTTAACTGATAATCCTTATTTTCGCCACGTCCTGCTAATTTAGTGTACAGTTTATATAAAAGTTATTGCTCGTGGAGAAAAGGCAACATTTTTTTAAAAGCCAATTCATTCTAATTTTAGAAAAATTTCCACCTTGTATATTTTCTTAAGTTAAAGATGAGATATGAATTCTATCAAACATCTGGAATTCCCTCTTTTTATCGTTGTTTTCGTCTGTGGTGAGGGTGAATTCAAAGTTATGATTCACAGACGAAGGACAAGGTTGTTCTAATAAGAAGCGAACATTTAATGATGCATAATTGCAAATCTGATTGACTGACATGCAAAATTCAGTCAATGTGCCAAACTAGGGCTTTCTCATCAATTTTTCTCCACTAATTTTATGTGTTTTTTTCTTTCTCCCACTGTCTCACCTGCTATCTCTCTCTCTCTCTCTCTCTCTCTCCCTCTTTTCTCTCGAAACACTTGTCCAATCTCAACCTTTTGTGCCTTATTTTTTTCATTCTAGCCATATTGTTGGACTTTTTCATCGAGTTTTAGGGGAAAAAAAATCACATGCTTATACCATTATGAACCATTGTAAGTGTTCACCTGTGTAGAGTGATGCTATCTGACATAAATATCAACAAAATAGAGAATTTAATCAAATATTGCATTACACATTATTAAAATTTTATTTGTTGAAGGTGACCTACATCCATTAAGTGAAGAAGAATCAAAACGTCTCACAAATGTACATTAAAACACACAAACAAATATGATTAAAAGGTGACCCGTTTTCATGGAAAGGAATGACATCAGTTTACCATGGTCCAATTCCAGCGCATACGTAGTTCATAATTATCAAGTATCCCTGGTAGCTCGTTCACGTGCTCGATGGCCGTTTGGACCGTCCCGGGTAGGCTTTCAAAAGCCCAGTGGCCTTCGATTGGAAAGAACCCACCCACGTAGATCGGAGTTTTCCCATCGGTGGTCAGTGATTCCGCCGACGAGCTGGAAGATGTCGGTGTTGAGTTTGATGTTGACGTCGACGCGTGAGTGAGTGAAAATGAATACAAGTTGATGAAGAGGATGAGGGGTACTAATCTTGGAGTACGCATTCTGGACAAGTAAGCCTCCTGTAAAAAAAAAAATATATATATATATAAAAATAATGCTAACAGCTATACATCATTTATATTGAGCACATATTCACCCCAGCCATGAAACATTGTTGCTTAAGGTGCCTACAAGTACACCGGCAAGTAGGCCTACACTGTTGTTAAGCCCGGTTGTCCTTAAGCCCAGCTTTCAACACTCTTAGAAAAAAAAATGGAGTTGTTTAGAATCTTTTCTTATCCCACCTTTGGAACCTTTAAAGGTTCTTCAGTGAACCATTACTAGCCTATAAAGGTTCTCAAAGGGTTTTAAGGGGTCTTTAGAACCGTTATTGGTTGTACAAGGAACCTTTTGGGGTTCTTGAAAATAGAAAGAACCCTTTATAGAATCCCTTTTCTGGATGTTCTAAATACGGGACAAAAAGGTTCTAACTGCCACATTATTCTAAGAGTAAAGGTTCCTATCAGATTCTAATTACTACATCTTGGTGGAGATCTTCCCATTAAGGACATTGGTGCCGCAGCGGGACGCGAAATTTTTTTCCCTGAACTTTTGGGGCTATATTATAATTATGAATATTCATCAGTTGCGGCTTGGGAATAAAACTGCGCATGCGCGTGGACTTCGCCACAGCTCCTTCTCACAATGCGAATTGTAAATGTGTAAGTTACATAAGGTTTAAAGAACTTTGGGTTTGTTTGTTTGTTTGTTTGTTTGTTTTACTTTAAGCTTTTCATGGGCCCAACAATAAAACCTAATTAATTGTATCGTACCTTGGCCTTAGCACGTCAGGCTTACTTAGCTCAGTCTCGGAGAGCTACAGAACCTAAAGACAGCATACGTGCCCATGCACTCTCTCTCAGATCTCATACACGCTCATCAGTCATCGTCTGACACTCAGTCTCAGTCAAGCCACATAGTCACCGCGCATGCGTACTCTTATTCCGAAGACGCAAGTGAATATTCATGCTGAACCCCCAAAGGTTCAGGAAAAAAAAAATCGCCAGCGGGACTGGGTCCACAGTAAGCGGACTTATACCCCCCCCCCCCCTCAGTGTTAGTTAGGGTACGCATATGCTTGTTCCCAATTGCAAGCACCCCCAATCTCCGGACAGCCAAAATTTCTGGAGACCCCCTAGATCCGGAGCACTGCTCACACTGCTCAATGTAGCCCCTATCTCAGGTGAGCTCTCATTTCAACCCCCTATCTCGGGTACATGTAAGCTGTCATTACAACAGAGGGCTTCCTGACGATGTCATGACGGAGGAGGACAAAACAATAGCAAACCTGTGTACTAGACCATAAAAACAATGACTTTTCGAGCAGATATCAGCATGATCAGTGCAGACGATAATTAGTTCATTGTCTGTCGGACAAATTATCAAGTTAAGACGACTTGACGCCGGGGAGATTGCTCCCGTTGCAAGTGATCGGAAATAAAATGAGGAATAACCATCTAAACATACGAATTTAGTGATAAGTTTAATCTGCATTTCATACCCTAACGTCGAAGACAGAATTTATCATTTGATCGATGCTGAAAAAGACCCCATTTTTAAGGAAATCTCCGGGTGAAAAGCCAAAAGTCGAGCCGGACTTTGTCGGCCGAAAAGTACCCCTTACCGGACATTTTGGGAACGCGCATGCGATCCCTCCGACCCTGGAGTGGGGGGAGGGGGGGGAAGGGGGGGGGGGGCTTATACTAGACCATGAAACATCGGCTATAATTTTGATTGAAAGACGGAGTGAATGAATCTGATCTACCCATTAAAAACCAATTGGTCCCTATTGGCAATTGGTCCTCATTTACCCATAGAAATCGATTGTGTTTTACTTTTTAAGCTTGTAAATAGACTATTTTGTACTTACATATCATATCATTGTATACTATCTATGCAAACATTGTGTTTACTAGTTGGTTATAGTCTACACAGTCATGTACATGTACATTGCTTGTGTTCTGAACTTTCTTACATTATACTACAAACCTATTATTATTTCATTATCTTTGTACAAGAAAAGTTCAAAAGTCATGTATTGTTATTTATACTTTTGTTTGAACTCTCATACCCCGAGAGGGGGTCAAAGAGTAAATAAATTCTACAAAATTCAAGAAAGCAGGCACCTTTATCCTTTGTATATTTCTAGGTCCAAAGTGTCCTTCCGATTATCCCCCATTATTTTCTTTCATTTTCTTTTGTTAATTCCTTTGGTGCGTCTATTTTCATTTTATCTTTTCTTTCTTTTTTTTTTCTTTCTTTATCCATTTCTCCCCTTTGGTTTTTTTTTCCTACGGCAATGTACAGATACAGGTCAAGTTATTATTCCACTTCAATGGAGCCTATATAAAAATTGAGGCATAGTGCAATAAAAGCAACTCAGAAACAACCTTAGACGAGTACCAACGCACGCTACTTTGTTCGAGAGAGTAATGTTTCCGCCTCATGAAGCTGCAATACCTGAAGCAAAAAATGTGATATAAATTTTGCTTGGGCAAAATTTAATGAGAAAGAGAAAAAATTCATCTCACTCTTAACTCTAGAGGGCTACATTGAATATGTTATGATATGAAGAGGAAAAAAAAGTACTACCAATTATCTATTTCATTGTAATTCAATTTTAACGATATTATGTCCAGAGAGTTTTAATGAAATGTAACAGTAAACTTGTTACAAGAGAAATTTGAAAGTAATTTGGCCCAGCTACCTCAGAAAGGTCCAAAAAAAAAAGGTCAAAAACAGAGCAAGAAATTCTAATGAGAGAGGAAATGGTAAAAACGTACTGGCAACCGTTTCATGAAAGTTGTCAGCACTGACAAGTTATCATTCTCTGACAATTTCAGTAAAATCTTTGGTTTTGATTGGCTGAGAAGCACTGCTCACTGACTGTTACTATGGTAATTGTCAGAGAATGACAATTTGTCAGTGCTGACAACTTTCATGAAACATGTGAAACGGTGCCCACCCTTTAAAGGAACATAGGCGGATCCAGGTTTTGACCAAGGGGGGGGGGGGGGGGGGGGGGCTTGATGCCGAGCGGCGCACATGTTTTTGCGTTTTAACGGCGGTACCAGAGAATCGTCACAAAAATAATTAGTTACCACGTCGGAAAATCGGGGGGGGGGGGGGAGTGTCGTTAACATTGGGCGCATTTATTATTCTAAAGAGGGAGTTTCTTTTTTTAGGTAGCGGCACCTTCGGCGCCATGCAAAAAACGGGGGGGGGGGGGGGGGGTTGCGCCCCCAAGCCCCTGATGATCCGCCACTGAGGAATACATTTAGCCGATTAAGAATGAAAGTTTGCTCTTTTTTTTGTTTTGTTTTAAACCATGCATGCCATGTGCAAGCGACCTTTCCCATAAAAAAGAGGGATTTAAATTGCGCAGAGCTACGAAGATAAACGCTTTGTCAAACTATTCTCAAACTTCTTTAGGTATTTATTATCTATCAGCGCTAAAGGACTATAGGTATAAAGCAAAAGTGTACGAAGTGACAGTTCAATTTCTTTATTAGAAATTCTAATTGCTAAAGTTGCCAAGTGTTCAGAAGAATTACGAATGAGAAATTTTAGAAAATCGCAAGCTTTTCGCCAAAGAGAAATCAAATACTTCGCAACAGCAAATTTTTGTTTATGATTAATCTTCCCTTCTTTGTTCTATCTCTTTTGGCTTACAATAATTATTGTTGTAGTTATACCGAGGAGTTATAAGAAGAGTAATAACTCCTTGGTTATGCAAGGCATTGTCGTATTGGAAATGCTCTTTTCTATTATCATGTATCACAATACATATCCGACTTGACTATCGCTTCTTTTTCATTTTACATTTTTAATGCCCTACAATGTAATCAATACTAACACTTAAATTTCCCTTTTTCCTCCCACGTGCTGAGCTTAGCAAAGCCAGTCTTGTAATGTTTATTAACACCAGATCACAGCACCATGATCAAATCTTTTTCCTCCACTTCGTAGCAGCAGTAAGAGCATTTCTCTAGTACTAAAGAAATATTGAGTCTGACACTCAGCAGTAAACACATTATTAAGAATAGTGGTTCGATAGTGGAAAGAAAGCAATAAATAAAACTCAATTAGATAGCATTGTCTGCAGCTGGCCAGTGCTACAAACTGCGATAGCAGTACCGCCATTGCAATAATTAGGCATGTTAAGGTGGAACCATATGGCGCTTTAAAAATCATCGTCCCGCCGAGAATGCCCACTTTGATGTTTTATCGAGCTTCGAGACATTTTCACTGCCCATGATGTGTGGAATAAGCAGGATATTAGGCCGAATCCTACTCCTGTCCCGTGCCAATGAAAAACATTCGATTCTACATAATGACTATAGGTAGTAGCGACCTTCTGTTACGAGTCTTGCGTAGTTTGTATCCTACCGCTGCCACCATTAAAATGGATAGACAAAAACAAATAGACGACTAATCCTACAGTCAATTTGTAATCCAAAAGAGGAAAAAAAAAGTCATTGTTGCATCGAAAAAGTAGATAACTTAAAAGATAATTAACAGTGGAATAATTTTATACACAAAGTACAAAACCGAAGGACAGACATGACAAACGGGAGAAGAAACATCAAGACAAGGAGCGGAAACATTCGGATTTTAGATCTGAATAAGTGATAATGACAGAAAGGAGAGTGAGAAGAGATGTCGCTGTACAGATTGAATCAACATGCTTGGCCATGGTAAGCACTAAATAGGTTCCAATCCTGCAGACGCAAGCTCATAAATATTCTTAAATATTCATAGGATTAGGATTAGGATTAGGATTAGGGTTAGGATTAGGGTTAGGGTTAGGGTCAGGGTTAGGGTTAGGGTTATGGTTAGGATTAGGGTTAGGATTATGATTAGGTTTCAGCTTGCATCTGCAGGATTGGTACCTATATAGTGCTTACCCTTGGCCATATACCAACCTCCTGGCTTACAAAATAATGAAATCATTCCATGTCTAATGTAGATGGCAAAAATGTCCATTGCGTGGTGAATACCAATGACACAAACATGACAAATGAAAACAAACGGAGAATGTTCATGTTTAGAAGATAATCCAAGATGCACTAGAGACATATATGGCGAAGCCTAGTGTAGAGAGAACAGGAAACTATGAGACCTGAAGTGGACAAAGACTAAAAAGGACATCAGAAGTGCATCCCGACGATGTCGTCAAAATCCTGTTGGGGAGAAGATGTAGCAAGTAATACATTGGCCCCGTGAATTCGGTAGGTCATAATCATTCTTTTATTTTTGTACTAATACTTCAGTGTTCTTAGATTTCACTTAATTTTCTTTATGTATATCTGGAAGAAAGTGATCAGGTAATTTTTCGTGCGCAAATAGAAATCTAATCCTTTAAAGAGAAAAAATGGCTCTAATGACGTGCCTTAAAGTTCGTCTTCAGTGCCATTTCGTAATTTATATTATTGTCATTAATCGTATTAACTTGACCGAAATCGTCCTATATCTTTCAAATATCACTAAGTATAAAATTAAGAATATTAATTTTCACCCTATTTGAGTCAAATATACCATCACAATAAGGGTGTACGGCTTTCAGGTAACAGTCCATTTCTTGTTTTCCATTCCTGATCAAAAACCTATAAGCCAGTTGGTTAGTGCGCCTCTAATGTAATGATTTGAAGTGGAATTCTGGACTTAAAAATCAGATTATTAATTTTTTTGACAATATGCGGGATCAATTTCGGCGCTACTTTTAAAAGATATAGTTTTACTTGAAGATATTTTGGAAAGGGTGACCTTGATCTTTTCTAAACTTTATATTTAATGTCATGAGGCAATGCTCATCTAAGTGCATGTGATAAACAAGTTCACTTGAAAACTAGCAGGTGTGTGTAAAATCTCGGACATGATTGCGTACTATAAAATCTTATCTCACTTTGGTGTCCTAAATGGTCTTCATGATGAGAGAGCTGACCTATTTTTTCTTCCCTGTTTCTCCTTTTTTTCTCTTAAAAAAAGTGAAATTTATTATCCTTTTGACTAATTAATTAAAAACACATGTCTCTCCTTAACGATGCAAAATAAATGGTACAAACATGCATATCCTCACGTAATAGATCTTGATTTTCTAACTTAGACTGATTTACTAATGGGGGGGGGGGGTTTCGGTTCCCTGTGTCATCTAATTAATGCCACTATGAATTTTGACGGAAGAAATCACAGAAATAAACAGATTTATGAGCGAGATCTATTAAGTCCTTGGCCGTCGCGACGCGTCGCTGCCACAGTATAGGCCTGTAAGGATAGCCAATATAAAATACTGGTCAAAATTATCAAAATATCTGCTCGTAAAATGTCACGAAATTGCTTTGTGAAAGATGTTTATTGAAACACAATGAACCATATTTGCAAAGTGCAGTTTGGTAACCGTTTTGTAGCCGTTTTGTAGCCGATTTGTAGCCGTTTTGTAGCCGATGTGTAGCCGTTTTGTAGCCGTTTTGTAGCCGTTTTGAAACCGATTTGTGGCCGTTTTGTAGCCGTTTTGTAGCCGTTTTGTAGTTGTTTTGTAGCCGTTTTCAAAAGGGCTACAAAACGACTACAAAACGGCTACAAAACGGCTAATCTGCTGATTCTGCTCACTGTGAAATATATGAATGCGTGCGTGTAGGCGTGTCTTTGTGCACTCAATTGGTTAAGAAATCATCAGACTGGTTAAAATATGAGCCTACCAGCTGTCGGTAAAACACATGGGGGTTTATTTGAACCAACTGTTGGTATATAGGTTCATATTTCTACCAACTTAATGAATTTAACCAACTGTTCTGAAGGAGAGAGAGAGAGAGAAAAGTTGTGTGTGGGAGGGTGTTTTGTGTGTGTGGGCGTGTGTGTGCGTGTGTGTGTGTCACTGTGAAAAACTGGAGGTTTCACAGTTTCATTGTAAAAATCCTTTATATGCTAAAAACTATAGACCAATTACATTGTTAAACACTGACTATAAGATAATCGCAAAGATAATGGCAAAACGAATAAAGGACGTTTTGAATGACATTATTTCTCCTGATCAAGTTGGCTATATAAATGAAAGACACATTGGTGAAGCTATACGTTTCATAGATGATGTAAGTTTTCACTGTAACAATTACTGTGAGGAAGAGATTTTCCTTATAGCAGTCGATTTCCAAAAGGCCTTTGACTCTGTCTCACATAACTTTCTTTTCAAAGTATTAGAAATATTTGGGTTTGGACAGTATTTTTGTTCTTGGGTTAAAACCATGTATGACGGAATTAGTAGTTGTGTTATGAATGGAGGTCTCTCCACTGGTTATTTGATATTAAGAAAGGGTTAAGGCAGGGTGACCCACTTTCACCGTATCTGCTTTGGTAGTTATAGGAACTATGGCTCACGCGCTTAGAAATGACAGTGTCATGGAGTGGAATTTGGTAATTCTGAAGTTCGACAAATTTTATATGCCGATGACAAGACTTTTTTTGTTAGGAATGAAACATCAATTAAAAGAATACAAGGCATTTTCCAAGCTTTCCATGACTTAAGCGGTTTAAAGGTTAACAAAGAAAAACTAATGAGGATAGGAAAAAACAGGAATGACCTGGGAACACTACCATTTGGCAATATTGTAACGGAAATGAAAATTTTAGTCGTATATTTTTCCTTGGATATAAAGAGGATGGAAGACCTGAATTATAAGGAGATTTTGAGTAAAATAAAAAAGATTCTGGGACGGTGGAAACAGAGAGACGTGACAATAATGGGGTAAGTACATTTGCTTAAGACATATGCCTTGTCAAAACTGAACTATGTTTCGTCATCATTAGTTGTTCCAAAGTGGGTAATAACAGATATCAAGAAAATTGAATTTATATGGAACGGAAAAGACAGAATTAAGAGAGACATTTGTTACCAGGACTACGGAGATGGCGTCTTAAGGATGATAGATTTTGATTTATTTGTGAAAACTCTAAGAGTAATGTGGTTAAAACGGTTACTTTATGGGGAAAGAAATATGGGCTGGAAGCTTTATTTTGACTATAGCTTTAGAAAAGTTGGTGGAAGGTTTATTTCACTTTGTAATTACGATGTTAAATTATTGAATTTAAAAGCACCGTGCAGTTTTATTTTGAGATTTTAAGGGCTTGGCAAGATATGGAGGAAAATAGGAATTTTAGTGCAGGAAAAGCCAACCCAATTTTTTTTTAATAATAAAGATTATATTTCGAGAGGTAAAATTATTTTTGAAGAAAAATATTTATCTAGTAGGCCACATTCTCGAGGAAGAGCAGGTGAGAACAATCGATTATTTTCATAATTCAGGTTTGAGTACTGAAAATATCATGGAAATTTAACTGATGTAATTTTGAAAAGCGGAAAATATAATGGGAATTTTCACCATTTATGCTCGAATGACGTACACAATTACAATATCTCTTTCAAGATGTTTGGAAAGATAATTTTACTGAAAGATGTACCTTCTGGAAAGGTTTATGAAAACTTTGTAATAAATTTACAACATCTCTATACTTTACAAGTAAGAGATGGCCACAATAATTTTGATATCTCAAAAAAAGAAATCTCAGGAAAATTTATAAGACCTAGAATCACAATAATCCTACCAAAAGTAAGAGAATTTCAATATAAATTACTTCATGGTGCAATATACACCAACGAACATTTGTTCAAATTTGGTTTTATAGATATTAATAACTGTTCATTCTGTAAACATAACCCGGAATCTTATGAACATTTATTCTGGCTCTGTAATGATGTTAAAGCTTTATGGCAGAGGGTCATTGAAAAACTTAGTTTGATAAAGCTTCGAAATGCAGAGTGGAAAGATATACATGTGCGAATTAATGGATCCGACCTTGAAGTGAAATTTTGTAATACGGTAATCTTTTTAATGAAATATATCATTTTTAGGTCAAGGTCAGAAGGTAGAGTTCCTACTCAAGAAGAAAGTATTCAGAGAGTCGTAGAACATCGAAATGAAGAAAAAGCAATAGCTATTAAAAAAAAACAAGTTAGACAAGCATTTGTTAAAATGGGAGAGAATGTACCGAAATGG
Organism: Echinometra lucunter; assembly: GCA_029962745.1. Lineage (NCBI taxonomy): Eukaryota > Metazoa > Echinodermata > Echinoidea > Camarodonta > Echinometridae > Echinometra > Echinometra lucunter. The sequence continues at coordinate 6,451,737 of CM057165.1, forward strand.
CAGGACTGAGGGCGATATCCAGGTGTGATTTTGGAGAAAGTGACTGTGTAGATGTTATGTGTGTGTGTGTGTGTGTGTATTTTGGGGGAGGGATAATGATGTTTTCCTTTGGGATGTGTGATACTTTGGGGTGTTTTTTTTTTCATCGATTTCTTTTTTGATTTGCTTTGTTTTGATGAGTGTAAGCTACGTAATCTCAGATAGTTTTAAATCATTGAGTGAATATTTGTTACATGAAAGGAAAAGTGTTATGCATATTGGTATGTATTTTTTTTAGGGGATCCTAGTTTCAATATTTCTATTTGTTTATTAGGTTGTATTGGATTTGGGTCTCCTTTGGTTGTTCTTTTCTTGTAGATTTTTTTTTTAAAGACACAAAATGTATATATCGCCCTCCACAAAATGTACAAGGGAAGACTTTTTGTTGGGGCGGGGGGGGGGGGGAGGAGTAGTGCTTCAACATTTTTTATCATAACTTATTTCATTGTTCTCTTTTAAGTTATATATGATTCATGCTTATATTAAGTTAGTGAAAAAAAGCCAAAAAAAGAAATGTAAAATATATTATGTGACTTGAAATGTTAAATTGAAATGTTATATATTTTTTCATGAAATCAGAATAAAACAGTATGGAAAAAAATCACGCTTTTCAAGCTTGCTCCTTTAATGCCGACAACAGTGTTAGGTATTTTTTTGAATTCATCGTTCATCATTCATTACACGGTGCACCACAACTAATTCAGTCAAATTCATTTCGAAATAGGATGAACAAGAAATTCGAAATCAGATTAATGTGCATCATGCGTATTCAATAATCGATATATAAACACAGATGTTTGCCTTGGACAGATGCTAATGAAATTCTTGAGGTCGAGATGGCTGTATAAGTAACTATAACGGATTTGTAGGTGTGTGAAAGAGGTCCATTTACCACTCCTGACAGATTTCCGACCAGGGTAAAATATAACCTCAAGTTCGCGAATCGTTTTTTAGTCAGTGAGATAGCTTGCTAAACTTGCTGTCAAAACGCTACACTTTTAAAAGGAGGCATATACAGGCCTTCATATTTTTTTTAACATGGATTATCATAATCTGTGATAATACCCTCCTAGGGCTAAGGCCTTGATACGCCTCTGATCATCAGAAATACTTGCTAAAGGGCGCACCCTGAAGGGGATAGTAAGCTGGTTGGTTTGGTTTGGTTTTATTTACATCATAAAAATAATACAGATCAAAATATAAACATGAGATTATATAACAATATAGATATAAAAATGGTATAGTTTCATACAACACAAAAGAAGAAAATCAAGATCGAGGAATATGACCCGCTTCAGATTAACTAACATCGTTAACCTGTTCTTCCTCGGGGTCCTGTGCTCTTGGGGTAGCCAAGACCCGTTTGTGATTTTGGGGTTCGTTTGCATGCCACATTTAGTGTTTTGGGCCAATTTTTTTTCAATGCATAGCCTTTAAACCATACGAAAAAAATGAGCAGATGACAGAGAAAAATCTACGTGTACTTTGTCCATTTTGATTATGTCAGTACTTGTCGCTTAATGATGAAATATCTTAAATCTTGTAAATACTGTTTTCCTTACAAATTGGCAACATTTTAACTTATTAACATAGCCAAGTTTCTGTCAATTTATATGTATTTCAGTCACATGACTTTTCATGACAAAAATGAAGCAATAATTGTAGAAAAATACTGGTGTTACTATTTGGAGAACAAAAGCTCATCAAATTAGGCTTTAAATGATTGCTAGTATGAATGGATTGAAAGGTGCCAGGGACAGAAAGGCCATGGGGCCGAAACTGAGGAGAGGGGAGTTTTTCCCCCATGGGCTGCTCATTATTTTGACTGGGAGGCCCGTCGATTTATCGTCTGAGGGCCGATAGATATGATACGGGCAGGTCACATCGAGATTCATCAACCGAATTTCATTCCCGGCTGAAAGATGGTATCTTTTGGAGCGGGCTGAGCCTTGAGTGGGACTACTACCATGAAGACAAAATTTGATTTGAAGATTAAGGGTGTATATTCGAAAGATTGTTTAGTTAAAGGAATTGTACTTACCGTTTCTTTTTGCTGCCTTGAGAAAGATGGACAAAATGAGTATACCTTTCTTTTCCTCTCAGCTGTGTGTCGATGAAATATTACTAAACTGTGATCCAAATAATATTTTCGTTGAGTTCATGGGTCGCTAATGCATGCGGGAATAAGTCGGACGCAGTCCCGTCACTGAAACATCACTCGACGCTTGAACGTTTATGAAGCATGGGCATGATGGGAAAAACAGCATTCATCAGTACATCCTTACCGTACGTGCTTTCCGATCTCGGAGCATCATCAGCACTGGACCCCATGCACATGCGCAAATTACAGACGGCATTCGCCCATTTTACTCTACTTTACCCGGTGTCTTTAAGCTTGCTTTATATTTCGCGTATTGTAACATTCACATAAATGATTATGTTCTTCCGTTGTTTCGGTAAGATTTGGTAATTAATCCAAATGATACAATTCATAATGGGCCGCGACGCGACAAAAGGGCCCTTAGGGCAATTTTTTTTTAATGAGTTTTCAACACTATTTAGTAGTATAAATGCTGCAGAATCTGAATATGCATACGGTTTTCCAAAATTCCATCCCTAAGTGTCTAAATCGATGAATTAAAAAAAAAACATGTTTTTTGCTCCAAGCGCGCTATTCTGACATTCGCCCGTGACCAAGGTTAAACAATATATAGTCAATCCCTGATACCTTTTCGCCAAGATTCCTTAAATGCTTAAGAGGCTACTTTAACATTCTCCTAGTCCATGACGGACACGTACATTATACAATAGAGAAAATTTTATTTTCCTTGTTATCTTTGTCTTCTCTGAACCCTATATTACCTCAAAATGACTTTGAAATGACCTTGCAATGACCTTGAAATGACCTTGCACACGTCCGTGAGACAGCCTTGAAATTGGCTTTTAAATTGCTTGCATTTTCAGTCACAATTAAGCTGAAATCAAATTTTGTTTTTTCCTATGTGGAGAGATATAAATGGAGAATAAATATATTCTGTAGCGAGTATAAAATATTACATTATGTAAAGATTATAGAAAAGGTGAAGGGTCATATTTCAGGGGCGTCACTATATCCAGGGAGGAAGGGGCCGTATCATCTTTGCTCACCATAAATCTTTGTGAAATAAACACTTGTCATTAAATCAATTTCAATCACAAATCTACGAAAATAAAGTTGTGATTGCTTATTTTTTCATATTAACAGGGAGATAAAGAGAAAGAGAATCATAGAGGAGTCAGAGTCCATCAAGGACGGATCATGGGAGGATGGGGGCGAAATCCCCTTTGTTCACCATATATTTTTCATTAAACATCTGTATGTCTTAAAGTGAATTTTGGAGCAAAAATGTCACCTTAAATTCACCTTCAATTTTAGTGGTCTTTTGGGGGAAAGGGGTGGGGTATTCTCAGAATTTTTAATGCCCCTCCCCTTTAAAAGTTTGCATGGATTTGCCCCTAATTGGCAATCACGTGTCATAGATTTTATGTTGCTGTTAAATAATAACAGTGTTGAAGATGCAGCGACAATCAATTTAACAACTAGCCCGCTTGTTCATTATTACATCATCATCAAAATCAGAACCATTTACCGCCCACTCAATCATTCAGAAGGCATCAACATTCAAATTATTTCTCAATTCCGTGCTTCTTTCCATGTTCATGTTTCTTTCTGTCAGCTAGCTTTTTTCTCTCCCTCTTTTTCCTTTTATTTCCACCATCTCTAGTTTTCTCGCTTTTTCTCTGCTTCACCGTTCTTATCTTTCATATCTCCAGCTCTCCATCAGAGTCCCTCATCAGTTGCTCTCTCTCTCTCTCTCTCTCCCTTTCTGTCTCTTTATACCTCTCTTGTTACTTTTACTCACCTTCTTATCATGCATATACTTATTTCAAGTGTGTTCCTAAATTGTGTTAAATTGTTTTCATATCACTTCATCGTTCATTTTATTAACTGCAATGTATCTTTTGTATTTCCACTGCTAGTGGGAGACCAATTTTCTGTTTTTCCCCTTCAAATATGGATCAGTATAAGATATGAACTGTGAACTTTGAAATACATAACAGGTCAGTACAACATGGAATGAAATAAAATTTTCCTTAATTGCACTCGTCATACTAGTAACTTTTATTCAAAACAAGAGTTGACATACGAAGTACTTCAAATTAAGAATTTAAATCCGACTGGATTGGTGCTCTTTATTTAAGCTGCAGTTTGAAACTGTTAAATTCTTTCGGCTTATAATAAATTTAAGAGTGGAGAGTGTTTGTTCTTTCTTCCTAATAAAATTCATCCTTTCCTTTCCTTTCACTAAAAAATAAAATAAAATTACGTGCCCCAAAATATCTCTTAACATCTACCCATTACATGAATCCTTTACATGGTTAAACAAATGAGTTTACAAAGTTTAGCTAGTAGGGTTTTTATAGTTAAGATACAAAGAAGCATTTCAATCTAAATTTAGATCATTGCACATGTGACCTAATTCATAAAGAAAAAATCCTACATGACTTAAAAGATCTTATCGTTACTCCAATGATTAAAAAATTGTTAGTTCTAAATTTACTTTTCAAGTCGTCTGCTTTTACAGGCACACAAACTTAGTAAATATTTAGAATTAAATATTATCTATGAAATAGAGGTAATATCATCCTGAAAGTGAAATTGCTCCTATTGAAACATATGTCCTGAGTTCTAAGGGCACTTACCACCCAAATATCATATCAGAGGAGGAAGCAGAGGTGATCTAAGATCTTGAAACAATCACTGAAGTTGGATTCTCTTCCCATCAACCCTGGATGAACTTCAAAATGATGGAAATCCTACAAAATGAACATGGGTATGGCTGTACAGGATATCACTAGAACAAGTAGTGTTTGGAACTTTGGATGCCTCCATCACATCCTTTCAGTGGGTGAATGAACTTAGCAAAGCTGAGCATGACCTCTACATTATGTGGGAACTGACTGACAGCGTCCAGATGTGCTACAGTTAAAGTTATGGGGAAGCGATATTGCTACTACTTCAGTGAACAAAAGTCTGCAAAAAATGCTTTTTGTATCTTTATAATTTGGGTGACGAGTGCAATTAAGGAAAATTTTATTTCATTCCATGTTGTACTCCTGGTTGTACTGACCTATTATGTATTTCAAAGTTCACATTTCAAATATCTTTTATTGATCCATATTTGAAGGGAAAAAACAGAAAATTGGTCTCCCACTAGCAGTGGAAATACAAAAGATACATTGCAGTTAACAAAGTGAACGATGAAGTAATATGAAGACAATTTAACACAATTTAGGGACACATTTGAAATAAGTATATGCATGATAAGAATGTGAGTGAAAGTAACAAGAGAGGTATAAAGAGACAGAAAGAGAGAGAGAGAGAGAGAGAAACCGAGGGAGCTGATGGAGAGCTGGAGAAATGAAAGATAAGAACGGTAAAGCAGAGAAAAATGGTGGAAATAGAAGGGAAAAAGAGGGAGAGAAAAAAAGCTAGCTGACAGAAAGAAACATGAACATGGAAAGAAGCACAGAATTGAGAAATAATTTGAATGTTGATGCCTTCTGAACGACTTGTGATTGAGTAGGCGGTAAATGGTTCTGATTTTTGATGATGATGTAATAATGCACAAGGGTGCTAGTTTTTTAATTGATTTTCGCTGCATCTTCAACACTGTTATTATTTAACAGTTTATTTAACATAAAATCTATGACACGTGATTGCCAATTAGGGGCAAATCCATGCAAACTTTAAAAGGGGAGGGGCATTAAAAATTCTGAGAATACCCCACCCTTTTCCCTCAAAACACCAATAAAATATAAGGTGAATTTAAGATGACATTTTTGCTCCAAAATTCACTTTAAGACATACAGATGTTTAATGAAAAATATATGGTGATCAAAGGGGATTTCGCCCCCATCCTCCCTGGATCCCTCTTTGATGAACTCCGACTCCTCTATGATTCCCTTTCTCTATATCTCCTTGTTAATTTGAAAAAAATAAGCAATCACAACTTTATTTTCGTAGATTTATGATTGAAATTCATTAAATGACAAGTGTTTATTTCACAAGGATTTATGGTGAGCAAAGATGATACGGCCCCTTTCTCCCTGGATATAGTGACGCCCCTGAAATATGACCCCTTACCTTTTCTATAATCTTTACATAATGTAATATTTTATACACGCTACAGAATAGATTTATTCTCCATTTATATCTATTTACATAGGAAAAAGACAAAATTTGATTTCAGCTTAATTGTGATTGAAAATGCAAGCAATTTAAAAGTCAATTTCAAGGCTGTCTCACGGACGTTTACAAGGTCATTTCAAAGTCATTTTGAGGTAATATAGGGTTCAGAGAAGACAAAGATAACAAGGAAAATAAATCTTCTCCATTATATAATGTGTACGTGTCCGTCATGGTACTAGGAGAATGTCTAAGTAGTCTCTTAAGCATGTAAGGAATCTTGGCGAAAATGGAATCAGGGATTGTATATATATATATATATATATATATTGTTTAACCTTGGTCACGGGCTAATGTCGGAATAGCCCGCTTGGAGCAAAAAACATGCTTTTTAAAATTCATCGATTTAGACACTTAGGGATGGAATTTTGGAAAACCGTATTTATATTCAGATTCTGCAGCATTTATACTACAAAACAGTGTTGAAAACTCATTTTTGAAAAAAATTGCCCTAAGGGCCCTTTTGTCGCGTCGCGGCCCAAATGTGAGTATGGGCTCTAAACAAGCAGTACGTTATTACCCTTATTGCACGTTTTTGAAGTAAGTATACCCTCTGGAATAAATAAGATGCACAACCACCCCAGATAATAATTACACAATAATTCAAGTGTGGCAAGATCATGATATTATATAAATTTACAAGAATACGTAATGGTAGTATTTTCTTGAGTCTGTTTAACACTCCAATTACCCTCGATATGTTTGTACATATTTCCACGTCATATTTTCATCCAGAATTACTCCTAACATTCTTACTTTGTTAACCCGTTTAATCACTTTATTAGCAACTGTTTATTGTATTGCACCATCATCAATATGTTTATTGCGAGTTTCGAAAATGACATAATTTGTTTCATCAAAATTGATTAAAAGTTTATTGGCAAGAAACCAGTGGTAATTTTTTTTTTATTATTTCAATATTCAACACATGGTTCATATCAAAAGGATCACTGCCTGATATTGTTGTGTCATCAGCAAACAAAATAAAAGATAAAACTCTGCTAGCACATGGCAAGTCATTGATATACAATACACATAAGAGCGGTCCCAGATGAGACCCCTGTGGAACTTCCAATTGTATATTGCTATATTCAGAACAATTATTGCCAGAACACACATAGTGCTTTCTATTTGATAAATAACTTTTCATCAATAAAACAACAAAAAGAACAACAGTAAAACATAGAAACCATATGGCAACTTCATACAAATTATCAGTACACACTGGTATACACTGCAGAAAAATATTCATAATTTTTTTTTACCCAGTACGAGGAGAATTGTCGATCCAACAGCAACTCTGGGCAATATTTGTACCTGATGTGGGAAGCTTTACCCTCACGGCACATTTTAAGTAATGTTTTTAGAGTGTAGACATTATTTCATACCTTATTTTCTTAAAAGAGCAGGACAGTAACTTCCCCTCCCCCAAAGTGAACAAAATAAGAAAGAAAATTACAAATAATTTCCATGAACAATAACTATCAGCAACAGGATTTGATTTCATTTGATTTTCCCCTCAGAATTCTCCATATAATGAGCTGCATCCGTTCAATGGAACCTCCGCCATTTCTACAAAACAGACTTCTAACTTTCCCAGTAAAGATTCCTACTTTAAATGGCGATGGGTTATCAAAAGGAAACCATATTGTAAAATTCAATCCCTTTCAATATGATTGAATACTGAAGTATATGACATCAAT